>OVAP01002354.1:0-19756 GCA_900406295.1 Aurinia saxatilis
TGAATGAGCTCACTTTCAGCTAGGCGAATTCTGGTTGGGCCGGATTTCAGCCAGGTAGAAATCTAGCTAGGAAATTATGATTAAGTCCTTTTTCAGGTAGGTTGAACACTATTCACCAGCTAGAAAAATACTGCAAAATTATTTTTAAGTGTTAATCTTGACGGGGTGGAATCCGACCCCACAGTTAGTCCCCCAACTCGTTAGAATTGGTCAGGTGTGACGAGCTGAAATTATTAGTCAAGATTCGTTGAAGACATTCCAAGCCGAGGTGGACTTGTTGCACCGTTGCGGCTCGTCATTGTCCGTGACGATTTTTTTTTCAATGACATTTAAAATATATATATATATATTTGATTAGGCTAAGTCTGAAATAAATATTGATATTGGACCGGAAGTAAGATAAATATTTTTCATAATTCCATTTTTTTTTTTTTCTGTAAAGAACTTATTATTTCTTTTTGGAACAGCCGACCTCCACCTCCCTTTTTCTTCCGACATGAGCTCTCGCCGCCTTCCTTTTTTGCCGAGCTGACGAGCTCTTCCTGCCGCCGAGCTGACGAGCTCCCCATTTGCTCCCGATCTGAACTGAGCTCGCACCCGCTTCAACTGACCCGAGCTCCACCACGTCGTCGGGACCAAACTAAAAGCAGGGTCTGAGTCGCACCACACCAGGACGTGAGGCTGCTAAGTCATCATGTCGCTTCAAGGCTCCAGATCTTGGGCTCGAGAGCGAGGACCTTGGCTCAGTTCGTTCCTAGGGTTGCGTCGAAGCTCGGGTTGTGAAGGTTCAAGATGGGTCGGGCATATCCAACTAGTCGAATCTCGCCGGGTCGGTTTCGAGTTGTCTACCCGCGGGTGCTCTTTTGCCATGTCACGCAACTCGCCTTTGTCTGACACGATCTTAAGGCACTTTGGATTGGTTCTGCATTGTTATTTTACTTGTTTACTTATGTATTCCTTAAACTCCATTCTAACGAGTTTAATTCTAATAAGCCTCCAAATACACATAAAAGACTCAGAAAATACTTGAAAATAATGGTTAGAACGTGTTAAAAACACAATATATCACTCTCGCATCCACAACTGCACCTACAACGATTAAACGAGTCATGTTTTTTTTTTATGGATTTTAAGAGGTAGAAAACCGNTTTTTTAATGGATTTTAAGAGGTAGAAAACCACGATTCTGATGATTGTTACAAAACGCCAACAACCGTTATCACCCTCAAACGCATGTGTTTGTAGGTGATAGCGGGTTAACCAATCAACACCTAGTAATAAAATAGACAAAATAGATTTATCTTTTACTTTATGTCAAAATACTCAAATATCTTCTATAACCGTGTGTTTGATAATATTTTTAATATAACAAAATTTTCATTTTCTGCCATAGCAATTCTAATGTGACAAATTTATTGTTGTTTATGACAAAATCCCATTTTTCCCTACAAAAACAAAAATTCACTATAAAATTTGTGATGGAAAAACTGCTGAGAGAGTTGTCAATTCGGTTAACCCAAATCAATTGACCCGTCCCGCCATGGGTTCACATTTTTCAGCCCGAGATCGGATGGAGTATCCACGACCACTTCCTCTTGAGAACCAGCCGTGGGAGTCACCGTTGGAGGAATGGTCGTATCTATATCATCAAGATCAGATGTAGACGTCACAGGAGACGTCACAATAGAAGGAACTTGTTATAGCTCTGATACCATGACAAACTTATGAATTGGCAAACTTAACTTGTTATTGATAAACCTTTATGGTTAAGTATTTATACAAAGCAAGGCACTGCTAAACCTAAGGAAGAAGGAAACTATACATTATACGAATATAAACAATATGGCAATATAGAATATATCCTAATAGAGGAGAAGCCGAAAGGGTTTGTGTGATTGTATTCAATTAATATTCTCCCAAATCTGCACCTCCTCTCATCTTCTTCAGCTTGTAGCTTTATCTCATTATCTCTACTTCACAGCAACAAAAGTTTTAACAATTTCTTCGTTGCAGGACAGTGGCGTAGAGATGGTAGCCTGCTCTTGCTGGCGTTGGTGGTTTTGGATCTGGGACGGTGGCACATTCGTCGGAACAACTCACCGGCAAACAGATCTCCGAGATAAAAAAAAAATCGCAACATGATTTGGTGACGGCTGTGACAGAAGGGGAAGAGGCTGCGGCGGAGGTGAAGAAGTATTCATCGTTAGGGGAGGAGGATCGGCGAAGAAGATTTTTTATCTTTGTATTTTTGTATATTTTTAATGTTTATTGTATGTATATTTGTATTTTGTGTAAACAAATTTAAAATTATTAATAATATTCTGTTTAAATATTTTTATTTGTAGAAATACAAATAATTATTATATACTGTATAAATGTAATATATCATATAAATACACAAATTATATAAATACAAAATACGGTAGAAATAACAAATATTGTATAAATATATATATGTACAATACATTACAAACAATAACGATATATAAGCGTTATTACAAGATTATATCATTGCAGGAAGAAAATTGTTATGTATGATTAAGAAACAATAACACGGAAAAAGCGCTATCTAAAGCATAGGACCTATTATCGCGTGTCCAGACTTCGCGTTTATCAAGCCGTTATGTTAGCTTTCCATAACACTTATCAGACGCTAAGAATACTCGTTTTTCCTGTAGTGATACCACTTAGAGTATGAGATCCAGAACTTGATAGTGAAAGCTTTACTAGTTTATAGTTTAGTAGAATTTGATTTCCTGAACTTAATGCCTAGATTGATTGGTTGATCAGCCCATAGGTTCTCTTTCTGAAAAGATATATGTTAGAGTAAACTCGGATACCATTCGAACTAGACTGGCTAAGCCTGACCATAAGGATAGTCAGTTAATAGTGATTTCAACTATATAGCTTTAACTAGGATATTTACACAAAGCACTACCCTGAATAATCCAAATCGTGACCCTCTGATGCATTAACTGATTTTCTAACGCCTTTGTTATATGAACTTTCTTACGTTTTTATTTCATTTTTGCATTTGCAGATATCAATCAATAAAATGCATACTCTCCAATCGACCGAAAGCGCATCATCGATCGATCAGTTCATATTGTCGATCAACCAAAACCACTTCATATTTGTTGCTTAGCTCGAGTGACTTGGACGTGATATTGCGTACACTCTGCTCCCTGTAGATACGATCCCTAAGTACTACTGCGAGACACGTGCGCTTGCAGGACCTATTTTGGGTGAAAACTAAATTCCTATCACCAAGCACATGGAGTTTGACCCTCAGGGAAATGATAACAAGGACAAGGAGGAACCACAACCTTCCGACAACCCACCGGAGGATTAAAAACATCCACCCATGTCGAGCTAACCGACTTTAAACAAAACGCTGAGTGGGAGGCAACCCACTGGTACATCTTAGATTATGTTTTATTTTAAATGTTTTTGTTCGTGTCTCAGGAAAATAGGATTCAAAGATTCAACCAAGAGGATGCAGAATCGATCGATTGCCTCTGCATCATTCGATCGATCGCCTGCTGTTCATAGCTTCATTTCACTATTTCACTGGAGAGCCAGAGGCCACTGATTCGAATCAACTAGTGATTCCGAATAATGGCGTGCGCTTCAACACTAGCCGAGAGAGAGTAAAAAACCAGGAGAATCACACTGTGATTCGATCGATGGACGGCTATATCGATCGATGAAGACTCAGAATGATGAATATTTCCTCAATTCAACACGACATATGATGATATACTGATGTCGTCAGGTACAAATCTTCACATATTCCTTGTAAAGTCCTTCCATTTTTCATAATACAAAGCAGGTTATCTGATTCATTCGAAGACGATGATATGCTGCGTTTTTTACATCTTTTAACACTTGATTTTCCTTTGTTTTTTCGAGTCTTTTGGTTTGTTTATAGTCTTAATAGGTGCTTAATGCATTGGAGTATGGATTGAAGCTTTGCAATGAAGATTTGAGGCAAAAGAAGGCAAACAAGTGAAATGACAATGCAAAACCAGTCTGAAGTGCCTTAAATATCATGTCAGACGAAGGCCATCCCGTAGGAATTTCCTATGTCACACGACATAGGAAATTGAGTTAGCTTCATTTTGGTGGTGGTTTCAAGTCATTTTGATTAGCGGTTAAGAAGATATGACTATTTTACTGAAGATATATATTTCCATCCGAATGTCAAACTTGGAAAGTTCTCAATCACGTGATTTGCTCCAATCACTCCTCAATTCTCTCATCATGGACGAAAATTGGATCCATAAATCAGTGATGAGCTTCCCTTTCAGTCATAACAAGTTTTCTCTTTAGTTTCATTCCATTGTTCATTCCACATTTTTCTCTTCCCTTTTTGTTCTTCATTTTGTTATTCTTTTTCTTTATAATTTTGAGATTTGGATTCAAAGTTTTTCATCACATTTGTGGAGAAGTTTTCTTATCCCTTATCTCTTTCATTTCATTTCAATAGAAGTTTTATTTTAGTTATTCTTATGTTTATGATTATGCTTTTGTGTTTTTCAATCATGTTTGAGTAGTTTTATAGTTAGATTTAGGGATCTCTATGGTTTTGTGGTTCAAATGGCTAGACACAAATAAGTTAATATATTGATTCCTTCATCTATTGTTAGTTATAATGCTTAGACTAGATTGATCACCTAGTTTATGAAAGTTTAATCTAATCACCAAAAGTGTTTTAGGTTGCTAGATCTACAATAGATAAGCAATTTGTCAACGAAAGTTTATGCTAAGGCAAATTGTAGACTTATCAAACCCATTCTTAGTGCTTCTTAGAAAATTCTATATTCATGCGAGAGTTTAGATATCTAGATTGCTTAGGAAAGTGAATGATGCCACGAAAGTAGATCAATTATATGTTTATGTTTGAGTCAAGGATTGTTCTTAATTAAAACCAAGTAGATGTCTAATATTTGTTCACAATTCCTAAGATTTTTCCTAGGTCTAACGGCTTTTTATTTATTGAATTTAAACCGTAGGAAAATTATAATACAAAACCCCCCCCCCCATTATTTTATTATCTTAGCTAAGTTAAATAATTAATTGACCAAAGTTTTCAGTCTTGTCAGACGACGAAGTAACATCCATCTTCCATTTCTATTTCAATTCCCATTTTTCTCTCACAACTTGTCAACATCGAGAACGGTGTTATTCAAGTTTGTGGGTTATTCCTCGTTATCTAACTTGTTTGTTTCTTTTGACAAACTTTTTGCAACCATTTTAAAAAATGTTATCGAGTCAAAAATGTTTTATTGAGTCAAGTCAGGTCTGGAATAAGGACCTTACTCACAACTGGATTTGGTGGCTTAGTGACCATCTTTACAAGACTACCCCGATGCACTTGTTTCAGAAACTCCATACTCAAGCTTCCTCAACATATCTCGGTTTGCACTTACTTTAATGAATCTGATTTTTGACACTATCTTATTTGAAACTAAATCGGACTATAAATCTTTCTTACTGGAGGTGTTAGACTAGGAAAACTAATTACATTCATGACTTCTTATCTACTTTACCACTCTCTTGATGATCCTGAATGACCAACTCATTTTCGTTTGATACCACACCCATTAACCTAACCTCCTTTCAAACCCCATGCAGTCTCTTTTTCTTTCATGTCTCATATTCAGTATGTGCAAAACGGCCGAAGAGATGAGACCAACACAGTTTTCCAATCACTCGTAAAGACTGGCGAAAAAGCATGCTATCTTAATATATGCGTAGAGATTCAAAGAGAAGGTTTCAAGACTGATTTTCCTGGTAAAACTTCATCAAAATTAAGGTAAAATTTGTGCCTTACTCTATATGGTGGAAGCTTTTGGATTAAAAATAATAATAATAATAATAATAATAATAATAATAATCCATAAATCCATACTTGTTTAGCAAAAGGCCACGGAAATCAGGGATCAAAGATGGCGAAAGGTGGAAAACATTCGAAAGAGTCCGGAGATTTTCAAAGAAGACTTTAGATTCCCTTAAAAGAATCTAAGTATGGGGGAGGAACAAGCCAAGCTAAGAAGAGAGTGATTGGGGAGCTGTGATGATGGGGATTTAGTTTTTGCCAAAAATATGTCCTGCTACCGCACAGGTCTCGCAGTAGTACTTAGGGGTCGAATCCACAAAGAGTAGGGTGTATGCAATAGCACGTCCAAGTTCACTCGATTTAAGCATCAAAATGAGGTTGTTTGTGATTTTGGTCGATCGATAGTGTGAACTGGTCGATCGATTGGTACACCTCTCGGCCGATGGCAGATTATGCGGTCGATCGATTAATGCCTGAAAAATGCTAAAACATATAAAACGTGAGAAGATTCAATACTAAAAAGCGTTAGAATGTCGAGCAATACATCACAGGATCACGATTTAAATTATTCAGAGTAGTAACTAATGTAAATCCTAATCTAGGATATATAGTTTAAATCACTATTAATTGACTATCCGTATGGTCAGGCTTAGTCAGTCTAGTTCAATTGGTATCCGAGTTAACACTAACATATATCTTTTCAAAAAGAGAACATATGGGCTGATCAACCAATTAATCTAGGCATTAAGTTCAGGAAATCAAATTTTACTAAACTATAAATAGTAAAGCTTTCACTATCAAGTTCTGGATCTCTTACTCTAAGTGGTGTATTAGGAGCATATTTATCCTATGATTATATTAAGATCTGATACGAAAGTAAGCCTATAAACTAATCCTTACACATCCATATTGCCTATCAACCAAACCATGATTCCTCCTAGCAAAACTTTATTCCTAACGAAAAGACTACTCAGACATAGTAAAAGCTAGCATGATGACAATGAAAATGGTTGATTATAAGAAAGGGTTTTGAATAGCTTCTCTTGAATGCAGAGATTACAAACTTCGTTCTTGAAGCAATGATCATAGCAACAATAAAATGAAGAAACAAAAAGAAACTGAAATCTATTTACCATGGATGCCTGGAAGCTTCTGACTGTTTTTCTGATGATTCTCTCCGGCTTCAGTCGTCTGTATTTATAAGGGAGAGAGTCAAGTAGTTGGTCGAGATGAATCAGGAAGAAGATTTTTATAGAAATCCAAATATTTGTGATTATCCTCTCTGAATCGATCGGTCGCCATTATTTTAATCGATCGGTGGATATCTGAAACGCGTTTTCTGAAGATTCAGTATCTTCAGTGATTATTTCCAGCATATACTGATAACTCCCCAAATACAGCGGTCCTTATCTGAATTTATTCCTGAAACTTCCTTGAGAAAATGGGCCTCGATCGATCGGTGGGCCTCTGCTCTGGTTGATTGGGCCTTCATTTCATGCGAGCTTCTGTACACACCTTCAATGATTTAGGCTTAACTTCTTACTCCTGAGGGCTAATGACTTGATTCCAAGCCCATGTAACACCTAACTCACGTGGCTTGATTGTCATAAGTCCTTACTTCAATTCAAAATAAACATCTTCTTCATCTGGGTCTGACTTCTGATGTTGATTTGTTGGACTTGGTTGAAAATGCCCATTTGTGACCTAAAATGAATTGTTTTCACAAAAACACTTTGCAAACAGAAAAATATGAAATCCAGTGGTTTATGTTTCAAATCAAATAGTTTCTTCGTTAAAAACACACAAAAAAAATCATATCAAAAAGCGGTGAAACAGCATCCCTATCATGTGCCATCAAGCAGTCCGATCTCTCTTACTTTTTTGCAAACATATCGCATTTCTCTTGAGTATGGTAAACTTTAAACACATTAGCCCCAGCTCCAAATATTAGCCTTCTCACATTACAAACCTAGCTTGTTTTACCTAGCTGATATTCTCCAGTAACAAAGCACACACAATCATTTAATGAATGTAGAGAGTCAGATTTTGGTGTAGTTAGGGCATTTGCAGGTTGAGATTTTTGTTGGACTTGGTGGGAGAGTTGTGATGGGAGTATGAGATGAGAGATTTTGGGCAGGATTGTCGAGATGACCATCACGAAATTACAGCATCTAAGTTGTGGTACAAGTAAACGAGTTCCTAACTTTCAAACTTATTTTCCTTTTTTGGCATATTGTTTGTTCGAGGACGAACAAAGCTACGTCTGGGGGATTTGATAGGGCTGATATTTGATTTGGAACATAAACTACTGAATTTCACATTTCTCTGTTTGCAAAGTGTTTTTGTGGAAATAATGCATTTTAGGTCATAAATGGGCATTTTCTATCAAGTCCAACAAATCAACATCAAAAGTCCAGATCCATATGAAGGAGATGCTTGTTTTGGATTGAAGTGAGGAGTTAAGAAAATCAAGCCACGTGAGTTGGCTGTCACATGGGCTTGGAAACAAGTCGTTTGCCCTTAGGAGTAAGAAGTTAAGCCCAAATCATTGAAGATGTATCCAGAAGCCCGTATAAGATAAAAACCTAATCCCCCGGAGGAGAGGCCCACCGATCGATCAAAGATCAATAATCCAAGGAAACTTCGAGAACAAATTCAGATAAAGACCGTTGCATTTGAGGAGATATCATGATACGTTGGAGATAATCACAGAAGATATGGGATATTCAGAAAACGTGTTTCAGATAAAAACCGATCGATTAATATATTATTTATCGATCGACTGGAGTAAGATATGCACAAATATTTAGATTCCAATCCAAATCTTCCTTCTGATTCATCTCGGCCTACAAACTCTACCCTCTCCCTTATATATACAGTAGACTAAAGCCAGATAAAAACATCATATCACTTCACAAAGCTTCCAGGCATCCAAGCTAAAAGTTTTGTAGTTCTTTTCTTTGTTTCTTCTCTAATTGTTTACTTTTGGTCATTGATTTCAAGGACGAAGTTTGTAATCTATGCACTCCATAGAAGCTTTTTAGAAACCTCTTGATTAATATGATTGCAATTTCCATTGTTGTTTTGTTTCTCTTTAGCATGATGGAGTAGTTCTTTAGTTAGGAATAAGTTTTTGCTAGGAGCATTCATGGTTAGATAGATAGGCAATAGGATTGTGTAATGACTAGTTTTTTTTTTTTTTTGTACTAAAGTTAAAAATATATTACCAAAAATAGAGTGAAGTTACAGAATATCCCAAGACATTAAGTCAATTGGGTTTGAGAAAATAGGGTAGCGTTTAATAGGAACACAAGTAAAAGTGTTGCTTAAAAACAACTTGCTAGGGAGAGGGAACCGGTGGGTGGAAATGTTGAAACCAAAGAGCGAGTTTTGAATGGCTTCTAATGTTTCTACCTTTAACTTCATTGTACCTGTCCAAGAGGTAGAGCTTGTTTCGTAAAATACGGGAGATGTATGAAGCTATGGAGCCATGAGGTCTGCTTGTCGAAGTGAAGAGACACATTTCCGGAGAAGTATGGGATATTGCAGGATTTCCTATGCCAAGGAGTTTTGTAAAGTAGGTGACTGCCATTTGCTTGATCCGAGTGGTGTTGAAGACTTTATCACCATTGTCATCCCTTAGGAAAAGGATTCTGTTTTTGGATTGGCGGGCCAGTACTGACTTGTGGAAGAAAGATGTGTTCGAGTCTCCTTCTGCTAGCCAACGAATGCGTGATTTTTGCTTGAAATAGCTTTCTTCCACAGCTTAGAATAAAGCATGTGTTCGCCGAGCCTGAAGTTCCCTTTCAATTAGTTGAGGCGTTGGTGTGTTTAGGAGCTCTTCTTGGATCAGGTTCAACGCTTGGCTGGAGTCCTTCACTCGTTGTTCTATATTACTGAAATAGCGCCTGTTTATGAGTTTACCACAAGCAATACTGTTTCTTGGATAAGCAATACTGTTTCGTTCCAAAAACACCTGGGATGATCACTGCTTCCTCCATAAGTTCATGGTACATTGGATGGGAGGTGACAGGGGAGAAGAATTTGAAGGGCTTATTGGAGTTGGTGGCTGGCATGTCAAGCATGACGGAGATAGGAGAATGATCGGACGTTCCTGGAGGATCAAAAATAGCTGTGGAGGCGGGGAAGGTGATGTTCTAAGCGTCGTTGACAAGAGCCCTAGGATTTGGGTTTCAGGAGTAATAGGTTGATGGGCTTTGCTTGTGTCTTGCCCAACTTAGTTATTGGAGATGGATTAGGGTTCTCTGACATTATCGCAGTAAGTGCCGCCGAATCGTTGACGCGGAGTCCGCCTGAGTGGTGGTAGTGTTATCGGCAACCTTAATGGTGGTGATGTTCTCCGGTGACGTGGTGACTGTTATCGTGTTAGCGTTTTCGGCGTCAGTTTGAGCTGTAAAGATGAAGGTAGTTGAAGCTGTTGAAGTCTTAGCTTTGCGTTGTACTCGGTTGCAACGTGACTCAGCATGTCCGAAGCAATTGCAGAGAGAGCACTTGAAAGGAAGGCTCGGGTAAGTGGCTTTGATGCGAACTGCATTTTCTGCCTCATTTACGGCCATAACTTCAGAGGGAAGATCATCGGTGAGAAACACTTCGACCTTTATTTTGGCCTCACCAATTTTTGAGTAGTCCAACATTGACTTTTGGGTAGGGATTGGTGTACCAATTCCACCTGCGATCCTTGTCACAGCTTCTTTTGAAAACATCTCGGGTGGAATGTTCGAAAGATTAGAGCAGTAACCAATTCCAAGTTTTGTATAATATCGGAAGGGGGTAATGAGAGACCACTTGACTGCATTTTGAAACCTGCCAGAGGCCAACCTCCAAGACCCATTGTCTGGTTACGAGATTTGGAATGTGAAAGAGGAAAGCATTTGGCCCAGCTTTGTGTACGGAGAGTTTCCCGTATTTCCCCCAAATTGGAGATAAGTCCGAGATGACTTTAGAGATTAGATGCGCATTACCACAAAAGCGACCTATTAAGAACTCTTTCCAAGTTTCCGAAGTTCTCTGAATGACGTTTGACGGAATAACGATCATGGGTGTGCCATCTTCGAGATGGGTTGGGTGCGACTTTCGCTTGATGTCCTTTCGAGAGGGTAGGAGGCAGTTGGCCCAAGTAGCTGAAGTAGTAGTGGTTGTAGTTGAGGAGGCCGGAGGTTGAGTGTGAGGTTGATTATCGGTGGAGGTAATTGGAGAGGAGCCAAGGATGGATTTGGAGGGGTTAAAGTCAAAAGGATTCTCTGATCTTGTAAGCAGAGGATTAAGAACTCTTGGTTTATGTGAGTTCTGGGGATGGACGTGATTTTTGTCGGCTGCAGGAATGAGTCATGAGGTGACTAAAGCAGGGGGAGCTTCGGAAGCTATAGAATTACATGCAGAGAAAGGCAGAGATGATATCGAAGTGGAGGTAGGGGAGCTCGGATGGGGGGCTTTTTGAGTGACTGATTTTGTGGGAAGTGACGATTTCGATGGTAGGGGTGGGAAGTCAATAAGCGATGGTGGATTGGGAGGTTTCGGTAATGCTGGAGTGTCCAGCGTGTCTGGCGGATCAGCGTCGGAAGCCATCGGTAGAACAAAAAAACTCTCCTCGGTAATGGTGTCTGGAAGAATTATAACGGCTATTTTTTGTCTTTTCTATTCTCTTACCAACTCTGACCAATTAATCCTGGTGTAATGACTAGTTAATAAGCTTATTTTTATATGAGATCTTAATTCAATCATAGGATAAACCTAGGGGAAAAGGTCATTTTATTCCCCAACTTTTCAAATGTGCAATTTTATTCTTCAAGTACCGGGTGTGCATTCTTATTTTCTAAGCAGTGTTTGACTATATCAATTAAGACCCGTAAAAATCAGACTTTATTTTTATGTTTTTTAATAATAAAATATTAATATTCTAGTTAAAATAATATTATTTTAATAAAAAAATAAAAATCCAAAAAGTCTGAAAATCCGCAAAAACTTTTTATAAACTTTACAAGAGTAATAATTGAATTATATTTTATATATTCAATTTGAATTTCTCATCAGATTAACTTGAGAAAACTCAAAAAAAATATTAGAATGGAAATTTTGCAAAAAATAAAATAAAAATTTAAGAGAAAATATTAAATTTTAGACAAAAAATAAATCATAGTTTTGAATTCAAATCTCAACGAAAAATTAATTCAATTTTTTAAAAATAAGACTAGTTTATGTTTTCCAAAATATCAGAAACACTAAAAACACCAAATAAAACTTATAGTGGTATTACTAACACTTCAAAGTGTGGTATTTATTTCAAAGTGTGGTATTACTGATATCTCACAAAGTGTGGTATTGATTTTCACGGGTTTATAATTTGTTTATTTCAGTTTGAGTTAATTATTTTAAATTTAGGAATTAATTTTGAGCTTTTTCAATTAATTGTTATGAAATTAAAATTGAAGATATAAATTACAATTTAATGATTAAACTTTTATAAAGTTTATAAAAAAAATTGCAGGTTTTTCCAACTTTTAAGGGGGTTTTAGATTTTTTAATTGTTTTCTATTTAAATAACAATATTTTAATTAAAATATTAATAGTTTATTATTAAAAATCAGAAAATAAAATCTGACTTTTACGGGGTCTTAATTGACATAGTCAAACACTACCTGGTGAATAAAAGTGCACACACGATACTTGAGGAATAAGCAACATTTCAAAAGTTGAGGAATAAAATGGTGATTTTTCCGATAAATCTGCTACTAATACACCACTTAGAGTTAGAGATCCAAAACTTGATAGTAAAACTTTACTATTTAATAGTTTGGTTGCATTTGATTTTCTAAACTTAATGCATAATCAGCCCATAGATTCTCGTTCTGAAATGATATATGTTAAAGTTAACTCGGATATCAATCGAACTACACTGGTTAAGCATGGCCATAAAGATAGTCAGTTAATAGTGATTTCAACTATATAACTTTAACTAGGATACTTACACAAGACACTACCCTGAATAATTCAAAGTGTGGTTCTCTGATGTATTGTCTGATTTCCTAAAGCTTTTATTTATTGATTTTTCTCACGTTTTGTTTCATTTTAGCATTTGCAAGCATCAATCGATCAAACACATAATCTGCTATCGACCGAAAGGCGTTTCATCGATTGATCAGTTCATATTGTCGATCGACCAAAACCAAAACCATTTCATATTTGTTGCTTAGCTCAAGTGAACTTGGACGTGCTACTGCGTACACTCTGCTCCCTGTAGATTCGACCCTAAATTACTACTGCGAGATATGCGCTTGCAAAATCTATTTTGGGTGAAAACTAAATCCCCATCAGGTGAGAATAAAGAACAATGAGGAAATCTAGGAAAATCTAGTGTATCTTAAAGATCGGCAAAAAGCCTTGTATAAATAGAACCATAGATCTAACTTGTAAAGGAATCGCTAAGAACCCTAATCTTTTGTGTCAAAAAAGTTTAAACATATTTTCACTCAATAAACAGTTCTCACTTTCAATATTTGTTTTTGTGTCCACCGAGAAGTTTGTAATCCTTTAAAAAGTCACAAATAAATATTCATTGTGTAAGGTTTTGCCCACACACCTGCTTAGCTCGTTTACAAACAACATTTCATATATCACACTGACGTTTCCACTCTCATTAGCTCCTCTTCATGTACCTTCACTAACTCTTCATCATCTTACTTTTCAAAGGAACTTTATCTTCCTCTTCTGCTCCTTTAGTTACTTTTCTTCTATTTTTTTGTTGGAATATCCATTCAAATCCTACACGGAATGTCTAACTTATAAATTATAAGTAATTCCAAGTAGTGTGGGAATTTTCGGAGGGGAGCTCAGTAGAAAAAACAGCAAACTTTATTATTCAAACTAGCCAAGTCAGATTAACGTATTATGTCATAATGTTTTGAGAAATTTTTAAAAATACTCATTCCCATTTACCCTCATTTCAAAAATACCCTTTTCTTTTCAAAAATACTATTTTCTATATATGGTTAATTTAAGATTTTATGATTTATAATTTAGGATTAAAACATTATAGGGTTAAATAATAACTATTTGAATTTAATGTTCGAGATTTTAGGGTTCATACTTTAAGAATTTAAGGTTTATTAAGAATTAAAAAAATTTTGGATTTAGGGTTTCAACCCCAAACCATGTGTATTAAACCCTACAACATTATAAAACATTATAGAATTTTTTTTTTAAAATAAAATGGTAATTTAGATTGAAATTGATATATTTTTTAGAAATAGTTAAAAAAAGCTATTTTTAAAAAATGATAGTTTAAAGTAGGCATTTTTTAAATTTCCTCTAATTTTTAAAAAAACATTATTTGAATGTGTCTAGGGAGTATGACAAGGTAAGGTTTATGAATAGTAAGACTTTGAATCAGAACTATCAACTATACATACATTATCCAATATAACACGTTTGTGTTTAAGCAAATATTTTTAGAAAGCGAGGAACTCTGATATAGTTATGGAATTGAAAAGAACAAAAAAGGAAAACGATAAACTCAAATCAGAATTTGCTTCTACAATTTAATTTGGATTTCATCTGATATTTACCTAATTGGATTCAAATCAAGCTGCTGCTCTGTAATTTTTATCTTGGTAAAATCGAGAAACACTCATTTACCAATGTACTGTCTGATTTGTGGCATGCAAAGACACATAAAAGAGAAAAGTTTCACAGCAATTTGAAAGTAAGGACAAAAAATCTCAATGGGAAAGTGAATAAAAAGCAGAAACAAAGTTATGGGCAGCAATGATATATTATAATCAAGGATACTATACATAATAGATTCATTCATTCATGTGCCTTTCGAAATGTCATGTCTCAAAGAGAAGAAAGTTTTGTCCTTTGCTAGTTTTTTCGTTTTGCGTGCTATTTGATTGGACTTCTGTCAATTCTTTCTTTTTCACTTCTTTTTTTATCTTTTTCTCCTTTTTTTTTCTTTTTTTTTTGAGAAATATTTGTGTATTTGCCTAATTTAAATCACTATTATGGGATTATTCGAGTTTTTAATACAAAGTATTTCTAAATTAAACAGTTAGATGTTATTTGAATTCTAATTAATTGTCGATAATCTATATATATACCTAGAAAAATATATTTCAGTTTAGAATACCACATCATTTTTTATAGTTTAGAAATATAATACACTAGTATTTAATCCATGCATAAATTAATTTTTGTTTACAAATAAACTAAAATCTACTGATATTGTTTGGAGTATAATTATTTAATAAGTTCTTCAATCCATTAAATATTTTAGACCTTTTCATTTTTTACTTCTCTGATTTTCTTAGCTAATTGATGGAACCAATATGATGTTAAAGTTGTTTATGATAGAGAATATTAACTGAAATTATTTGATTTTTTAAAAAATAAGTTATAATATATGTGAATTTTGCATTCTAAGCGTCAAAAGCTTTAATGGTAAACAAGAATTAGACCTATAAAAAAAATATAACAATGCTGAAAAAAATGTTTCATAAATAAGAAACGTATGAAATACAAGAGTTAGATGAAATATTAAACATCATAATTCAATAATTCTTTCCGAGAAAACTTTAGCTTTTTTATATTTCAAATTTTGAAAATTGAAACACTCTTTTACCAATTCACCATCTAGCCTCTATATACAATGAACATATTAATTTAGGATCTAAAATCAGAAAAGCTATTACACAAATCTAAGAACTTAAAAAACTATAAGGAGTTAGTGCTTTAAATTTAGTGCTTTAATTTTTTTAAAAAAATTGTGTGAGTTAACTCTTGATTGTCCAGTTTCTTCTAATATTTTGTTTGACGTCTATGATTAATTCTAATTGTCATTATAAAATTAATTTATGTGGAGCAGACAAATCGACAGTTGAATAATAATTATTTGAGTAAAACGTTTTACATAAAAATTAGAAGATTATATTAGAAAGGATGATGAAACTAACTTGAATTCCTGCTCCGTCCTTCGACTTCTCGTCTATGATATCTTTCTGGAATATGAAGATTATATTTTCTCACAAGATGTCTTATATAAGCAAAACATGCGTTAAACAAAATATGGTAAACACGGGTCATGAATATTCATAATTCTTCCAAAATTTAATATGGAATATGAAAAGGATCGATTGCTCAAGAGTTGAAGGAAACATATTCAAGAGAATCCATATAAAAAAAGTATATAACTTTTGTAATCGATGAGAAAGGTTTTGTTCAATTATATCACCGGGCTTTTATAGCTTCTGAAATCTCCGTACACCAGCAATTCGAACCTTGATTTTCTCTTCTGTAGTGTTGTGTCTTTCGTTGTTCATATATGAAATTGAAGAAATTTTATTAGTGGAGTTTCCAATAAACCATGAGAAGAAGTAAAATGCTAATGTGAATAAGAAAAAGAAAGAAACCTTTTATAACTCATTGTTGAAGATGGTTACATAGAAGAGGGCTATATTGGTGGCCAATAGTTGGGAGAGGAGAAGTGGGGATAAGAGATAATACACCATATTTGATTTTCCATTTATTTTCTGTTTTTTTTATTTGTGTTTTTAAATAAAAGGATGCATAAAAGAAATATTAAAAGAGTGGAAAGGAAATTCAAAAATATATGGTAATGACATCTATAGAAAAAAAATGAGGTGTCATCTCTAGAAAGAAAGTATGATTCTTTCACTAACTTCTGATTTATATAATAGAGATCATCAATATCATTTTACATTATTAATTTTGTTGCTTCTTTAATGTGCATAACTCTTTAACTCTTACTATAACTAGCATTTATTTTATTAATTTTATTTAAAAATTAAAAAATCATTTCTTTATAAACATAGTTTATATTTACATTTAAATAAATACATAAGATTCTTACAATAATATCACCCATCTATAAATTTAGTCTCATAATATTATTAAGAATTTTTTAATTATGTTATTCAATGTGTGGGTTTATATGCCCCCATACTAATGGAAAATGATTAATGGTTCTCTCTCTTATTTCTTTCTGTCTTCTCTTTAAGAAAGCAAATCTAGATATAATTTCCGGTAAAGCTTTCACCGGTGTCCAGCTTTTAGCCGACACCGAATGGATTTTACTGTAAATTAAGTACTTTAGTTTCGTTTTTTCTTTTGTTTGAACCTAAGTCCGAATCAATCAGCTTTTCTCTCCGGATTCTCCTATTTGAAAAGCAAATATATATATATATTCTTTTTTTTTGAAAAACTACTAATAATTACACCTCATCCTATTTAAAAATACAACGACGTATAAATATTTGAAATACAACATTTTTGAATGTGTTGATGATTACAAATGGTTCACACAATACAATATAAAAACACTGAATTAGCAATATGATTAATCAAACACAAACTTTTGTAACTATGGAACTTTTATAATAGTAATATTTTAGGAGTATCTATTTTCTGTAAGAGAAAAACAGTAAACACAAGCAAAAAAAATTAACAAACAATCGATAGTATTGATATAATTAATAAGTATAATTCTGCGCGAAATTAGTTTAAAATATTGTTAGAAAGTCTTCCTTTAAAGATTTTATTCATCAAAAATGATAATTCAATACTCTAGATTTAAATGATCATGAACTAATATTATGATGCAAACAACTTTAATTGTGATTTACATTGAGAGACATGACACTATTATGATTTTCTATTTAAAAACGTCATGATTTATATTTCAGACACTTATCAAACTGTTGTGTTTTTTTAAAAAAATGGAGTTTATTGAGTCATGCTGAAATCCAAAGGACTAATAATGTCACATGTTACAAACGAAGACTAGTGTTCTTTTTCGTCTTTAATTATTTTGGATAGAGAGTGAGAAACATAGAAGACATTCTCACGAAAATGTACGCATTTTTTTTTGTTTGTACGCTAATTGTGATTTACATTCCGAGATATGACGCTAGCAAGATTTTCTAATTAAAAACGTCATGATTTGTACTTAAGACACTTGTCGAACTTATGTTAAAAAGGGGCTTACTGAATCATGTTAAAATCCGAAGGACTAATAATGTCATATGTTATTTAATTATTATAGATAGAGAATGAGAGACAAATGAGATATTTCTCACGAAAAATGTATGCAGTTTTATTAGTTTTTACCCTAAATCCTCATCATGAATCTATTCCGGAGGATGGTAGAAAAACACTATGCGGATCTAAGTGAAATAAACTTAAAAATGTACCAAGCGACCAACGCAACTTCATAGTTCTACCGCATAGTGAAAGAAATAGCATGGAGTTCGTTCACATGACAACTTTTCGGATCCACGCGTTCACATGACAACGTTTCGGTCAGGGATATAGGAAAAATTCGGTTTTCTATCTATACACAAAAAGACAGATCCACGCGTTCACATGAAACTTTTCGGATCACCATTTGAGGGGGCAGAGAAAAATGCCGCATTATACAATTTCTTTGTGGCCGTCTTGCACGGGCGACACCAGGATGTTTCTCGAAATCAGAAGCTTTGATTATTGATAACTTTACCAATTTCAAAAAAACGTTTCTAAGTAAATATTCGAGGAATATTTAGTTTGAAAGTATGTAACTATAAATATTTGAAGAGTTATACTCAATATTGATGATTTATGGGCCAATGATGAGAAAATCTGAAGTTAAATGCAATTATTACAAATAAAGCATCGAGTATAAAAATGCAAGGAATAACGCAAATAATAACAACTTTTTTCAACCCACAGACACACTATACTACTTTTTTTTTCTTCCAAACTCATTATTTTTATTATATTGTTCTAAGATAAATCAATTCATATATATTCACCTCAAAAAATTTATTATAAACATTTGATTTTTTCTCATTTGATTTTATTTAGTGTTTATCTTATTTAGTTTGATATTTATATATTTTGTGCGATCATCTTTCCTTTGATTTATGCATAACAGTTTTATCCCTTTAAAAAATAACCTTCATTGATTATAAATCTTTGACCGCAAAATTCCAGAATCCCTAATAAATTTAGTTTGTAAATTTATAAATATTTCATGTTTCTATGTGAAACCATCATGATTTGTACTTCATACACTTGTCGAACTGAGGTTAAAAAAAGGGCATATTGAATCATGTTTAAACCCAAATGACTAATAATGTCACATGTTACAAACGAAGACCAATGTCTTTTTCTTTTTGTATTTAATTATTCTAGATAGAGAGTGATGGACAGGAGACATTTCTCACAAAAATGTATGCAATTTTATTAGTTTTTATCTTAAATCCTCATCATGAATCTATTTCGGAGGCTGGTAGAGAAACACTAGGCGAATCTAAGTGAAATGAATTTTAAAATGTACCAAGGGACACTACAAGAAATTTGGGTATTTGTAACATATCATTTTAGCACTAATTCACTAACTGCTACTAAAAGTGTCACAAACGGATGCCAACTCTATCGTAGCATTATATTAGTGCTGGAAAAGATTTTCATTGAGCGGGAAGCCAAAAATCACTATTATAGCTGTAAAATCATTTTAGAGGCAAAACATTTTGTGTTCAGAGGCAAAACACTTAACCATTTTTTTCATTTTGTCCCTAGATACTGACCAAACTATAAAAGTAGCATCAAGTATAGATAGGCAAGGAATTACGCAAATAATGACAACTTATTTCAACCCACAGACACACTGTATTACTTTTTCTTTCTTCCGAACTCATTATTTTGTTTTATATTATTCTGAGATAAATCAATTCATATATATTCACCTCGAAATTTTAATTATATATATTTGATTTTTTCTCATTTGATTTTATTTAGAATCTATCTTGTTTAGTTTGATATTTATATATTTTGTCCAATCATTTATCCTTTGATTTACGCATAACAGTTTTTACCCTTTAAAGAATAACATTTATTGATT
>OVAP01002355.1:0-19751 GCA_900406295.1 Aurinia saxatilis
ATTATTTCCTAGCAAAATTTCCTAGCAATAGCCCCTTTTTCTTGTAGTGTATGCTAGTGCCTGATAAAAGGAAAAGAAGAGGGCGTCCTAAGAACTTTGATAGGTTCAAAGAAGCACATGAGTCATCATCTAATCCAACAAAAGCTACAAGGGATGACAGGAGGATGAGTTGTAGCAATTGTAAGCAAAGTGGTAATAACATAAGCACTTGTAAGGCTGAAGCTGTTCCAAAACCACCTCCAAGTAAAAGAGAAAGACCCAAAAAGCCAGAGGTGAATTATTATTTTTTGTTCTTTGTTATTATTTGTATTTGTTCTTCTTGTTGTGTTATTTTGTAGTCAAGCAGTAATCTTATGTTGCCTTTGATGCAGAATCATGATCCATGAAGCATCCACAATGTACCTAAGAGGAGGAGGACAATGAGTCAACCGGAACCACCTTCTTTTACATCAACTAACATTCCTACAACTCCACCTGCAACTGGTGCTACAGCTACTACAACTACACCTGCAACTGCTGCTCGTCGTGGTCGCGGTCGTCCTCCAAGTCCAAGTCGAGGGCATGGCAGAGCATATGATAGTGGTGGTAGAGGTGATAGGCGTGATGGAGAAGAACCTCCAGCTGCTATTGGTAGAACATCTGTTCTCATTTCTCCTTGGACTGGAAGAATCTTTGATTGGTTCACTCCACAACGACCTGAAAATTCTTAGGAAGATGTAGTTAGGAAAATGTATTTTGGTAGGTGAACATGTCACTTTATTTTGGCCTAGTGTAGTGAACATGTTTCTCTCTCGGATGTAAGTCATTAAAACTCAAACATTGGGAATTTGGGATGTTTTTGGTGTGATTTTGTCCCACATGTATGTTGGTCTTTAAAACTCAAACNGTTGGTCTTTAAAACTCAAACATCCGGTATTTTGGCATGTGCTTATTTGTGTTCTTAAACCCAATGAATATAAATTGATTTGACCAACAAACTTCAAATTAACATCTTATTAGACACAAGACAAAGACACAACAAGAACAAAACAAAGACATCAAGACACAAAATGACCTGACATAACAAGAACAACACAATCGAACACTTGAGACAACAACAAGACAACTACTTCACAAGAAACAACCGATAACAACTCAAACACAATTAAACAGACCAAACATAAACGTCAAATTCATTCACTCTAACTAATTCTTCCCCATCGTGAGAATCATGGCCGTGACAATAATGAAGCCTCCCCAAGAGATAACAATGAATTGGCGCATCAAATTTTCTCTATCTTTTGATGCCATGGCTTCATTTTCAAGCTTCGTCTTCTCTTCTTTGAGCTTATCCATGAAGGCTGAATCAATTGTGATTGTTTCCTTGTCAATCCTTTGATTCAATTCTCTGACCGACTCTTTGAGTACCTTGATTTCTTCTTTTGACGACGAATCTGATCTCGTGTCTCTAATAAGCTAATCTTTTGCCAACCATGAGGTTTTTCAATCATCAACCCATCTAACAAAACCATGTGCATCACATTTGTGAAACCACCTTCCTGGATTATCATCAGTCCATGACTTGACCATGGTTGTGGATTTGTTACAGTGGCAAACAAGACTCGAGCTCCTGTTTCCGAGACTTCGGCTCCATGAGTTCGCATCTGAACTGAGGCTTCCTTCCATCTTCAGTGTCTTCGATTTTGAGAAGAAGAGAGTGTGTGTGTGAGAGAGAAAGAGAGAGAGAGAGAGTCGAAATTGAAAATTAGGGTTAGTCGATTTGGAGCTTTCTATCGACTTAAGGATTTCAGAGAGGTGTATTACTGGATTTCCATTATTATAGTTAACCACATGTTAGAATAAACTAACATAGTTAAGTATCTGTTAATTCAGATTTGTAAAACTTGCGAAAAATCTCAGTTCATGTATTAAAGTAACAATTATTTGAATTGATGTATTTTTATGGAGTCAAAATAATTCATGTAGTTTTTTAACAAATTAAAAATAGTTGATGTATTTTTGAGGATTTTTACTAAATAAAAACGAATCGAAGTCTAGACCTCCCCGTCCGGTGAACATTTCTCGCCACTAGACCACTAAAATTTTCAGTCGAAAATTGAAGTAAGACTAATAGAAACAAAAAAACAATTTCTAAAACCCTACAACATTGATTTGAGGGGACTAGTCGAATTGTGCAAATCAAGCAACAGAAACGGCGATGGGAAGATCAGCTCTGATACACTTGATTCGCTCTCAATCTCGACGTCTCTCTTCCGCCACCTTCACTACAGGTTCTCTATCCAACTTTGTTTTTTCTGGAAACAAGCTCCGATCTTGGTCTTTCGAGATTTTACGGGAATCACCCATTTTTCTACAAATGCTTTCCTTTTCGATTTTATGGTGAAAGTAGTTTGCTTGATCTGATCTAACCCAGTAATCTGCAGTGGACTTGAGCTTCTTGTGTTTAAGAAATGTCAAGCTAGGGTTTCTCCAATTCATTGACTCTATTTGAGTCTTAGCTGATGTTATAGTCTCTGGGCCATGAATATTGTCTTGCCATTCTTGCTTTGGTGACCAAATCAGATCTTCAATTCTTTGGTCAAATTCCATGTTTCTCACAGATTCATCAAGCATCACTGATGATCATTTCTTTGCAGGATATCATCGGTCAATAGCGCGGACATGGCCCTCATCAGCGGTGATCCCGAAGGTCAGATCTGAGTTTCCATCTCTTTACCAGAGAAGCTGGGCATCATCTGGAACAAAGACTAGAGAGGATGATGATGAGCACAAGATCAGCATCGGACCCCAAGAGAAGAAGGAAGAAGATGGTGGAGGGGTGGTCTACTACGGACCAATCTCGTCAACCATTAAGAAAGTGAAACTCCTCTCACTCTCCACTTGCTGTCTCTCGGTATCTCTTGGCCCTGTCATCACTTTCATGACATCCCCGGGTCTGAATGTCATCATGAAGGGTGCGGTTGCCTCCACGGTTATCTTCCTCAGCGCGTCTACTACCGCTGCTCTCCACTGGTTCGTTAGCCCCTACGTTCACAAGCTGAGGTGGCAGCCGGGTTCAGACACCTTTGAGGTCGAGATGATGACTTGGCTTGCCACGTTTACACCAAAGACACTCAAGTTCTCAGACATACGTTATCCAGACACGCAAAGGCCGTTTGTGAGCTTCAAGGCGGAAGGGAATTACTACTTTGTGGATGCAGAGCATTGCCCCAACAAGGCATTGTTGGCCAGGCTCACTCCTCCAAAGGATGCACATGACTCTGCTTTCAAGAACTTGTGATTCAAAATCCATTTTCTTTTTGTTTATCATACATTCTCTCTTTTATGGTGTGGAATTAGTTCTTTTGGATTCTTGGACCTTGCTTTCTCGTTGCTAGGACCGGAAAATACAAATAAGAAAAGAGTTTAAGATGCAGTGTAAGCTCTTTTAACTTTTGATGTAGGAATTTGGATTTCGAAAAAGTTTTGGATCTTTTGACATAAGAAAGGGAAAGAAAGTGTGATAAGGCAGAGTTGGATTTATCTTAAGAACAAAGAAGAGGTCGAAGAAATTGACTAATCAGAAACCACACTTTCTTTAGGTTAATAAAAATTGTGATAAGTCCGAAGAAGGAGAAGCGATGGTGAGGAATCCGAGTCTTCCGATGAACCAAAACTAGACGAGTGGTTGTCAGTCCGAGTCTTTACAATCAGTTCTTCTCGTTTAAGCCAAGATAATGAAAATTTGTTGCTCAAAATTTTTTCTTCATTTCACCTCTATCAAAAGAGACCCTTGCTACTTGCTTGCTTTGCTAGGTATAATGGAGAATGGCTTTGAGCAAGGCAATTCCATCAAAATGCATCAAGTCCAAGATAAATCATCGATCAGTTTCAGTGGTAACAAAAGGCAAATAAAATTTGAAGAAAAAGTTTGCAAATATGGTCCATGATTTTTGATGACTTGGCAGCTAAAAATCTTCTTGACCATATTCTAGGCACTTGCCCTAGGAGAACGAACGGAAATACCAAAAACATTTGTTGTAAGCACTAGAGGAGGAGAGCTGACATCTTTCTTCAAGGCGGCGAATGTGACTGCATTTGGCGATTGGATTTGGTTGAGAATGAACCAAGAAAAGAGAAAAATGGATGAAGAATTGAAGAAGCTCAAAGATGATATTCAAGGAAGGACTCATGTTATATGCCTATGAGATGATGCAAAGGTGTAGATACTTAATCAGAGTGTGTAATTTTACCTCATTGACCGGACCGGACCGGACCGGATTGGACGTTACCACGAAAAAACCGGTTCGAATTAAAAAAGAAATTGGTTTTGATAGAGTGATTGTTGAGTCCCATTTGATCGGAGATCTCTCTTACTGATAAAATCCGAACTCTAGAAAAATCGAGTCGAGTCGACGAAGAATCCCACATTTCTGAATGGTAATTCAGACCTCTATTACTCTCTTCCACAAATTAGGCTTCTTCTTCAGATAGTTGTGAGTTTGCTTTTTTACCCCGTTAGATTTCGATCCTAGGGTTTGATTTCATGAATTAATCGTTTGTGATGCGATTCGATGTTGGATCGTTCAGTTCATGTTCATACCCAATTGGTGAAATCAACAGCTTCATTAGTCAAGAGATTAGCTAAATCGATCTCTTGCCCTTTATTAACGTTGCCTGTCCTCTGGATTCCTTGTTTGCAATTGTAATTTGCCACTTATTGTTGTTATTAGCAAAAACTATCTGCTCACTTGATGAATAGATCTTGAAAACCGAAAGACCAATGGATACAATATCTTGCATCTCATCCAATTAGTGAGTTTGATTTGGATACATATGTGTGATTTGGTTATCTGTTTAGGCGACACCATTTATAGCGGGAGTTGCAGTAGCTGCGACGGCACTTGCGGGTAGATATGGAATCCAAGCATGGCAAGCTTTCAAGGCAAGACCACCGAGGCCTAAGATAAAAAAATTCTATGAAGGTGGTTTCCAGCCTACCATGACAAGAAGAGAAGCTGCTCTTATTCTTGGCATCAGGTAACACATTCTCTGTCTTCAACTAGTTTGTCATCAAATTTGCTTGCATTAGCACTGAAGATAGTGTTTGCATATGGAACACAGGGAGAATGTAACGGCGGAGAAGGTGAAAGAAGCACACAGGAAAGTAATGGTTGCAAACCATCCAGATGCAGGTGGTAGCCATTTCCTTGCCTCTAAGATCAATGAAGCTAAAGATGTAATGCTCGGCAAATCTAGAGGCAGCGGATCTGCTTTTTGATGCATATCTTAATCAAAGACTACATTAATCCATCTCTTGTTTGTTTTTGTTATAGAATTGCATTGTGATTGTATGGAAACTATAAGTCTATAGCCTTGTGGGTCTACGCTCTACACCAAAGATCTTCACTTATGTTATGTGTGTATCACTGCAAGAGAACGGAAAAGCAAAGGGTGTTATTGTCTTTTGGTTAAATAATCCATGAATGGAAGCTCAAAGTACACGTGGCACTAGGTCCAGCAATGTCTTACGTCAGACTCTATCCATTCCATTCCCTTATTAGCAACTTCCTCCACAGACCTATTTTTTTCCTCCTACAAAACAATTTTTTTTTTTTTTATCAACAATAATTATACATTTAACCAAATTCGAAGTATATAGTAATTTACAATTCTTAGTTACAAAACCATTATTTTATCCTTCTTAGTTTAGTTTTTGCCTTTAAAATTACATTTTGTGTTTAAGTAGCTAAACCCCTTTAGTTATTATGAGACTAAGTCATGATTTATCCATTACATGAGAATTCGCAGTGATTATTTAATTAATTAATAACTCTCTTATCTCTTATAACAAATATCAATGTCTTTATCTCGTTCCAATTTTGTTAATAAAAAAAAGGAAGAAGAAAGAAAGAAGGAAACTAAAAGCGGGGTCATCATCCTTTCATGGTTTCCTCTTCTCGTCTCTCACTCTCACACCATATCTCATTTTTTGAATCCCAAAAAAGCTTTAACCTCACACTTCATTCTCCGTTTTCCCGATTCTCTCTCGGTCACTTCCACAATGGCCAGATTGGTACCTGAATCGTCTTCGCTACTTTTCTTTTCCTTCTGATTTTGTCCTTTCAGAATCTGCCGATATCACTTTCACTCTCTAGGGTTTCTGTGCTCTGTGGGACTTTTGGGTTTTCCTTAAGAACTTCGATTCGTCCATTTGGTTCTTTTAGGGTTTAAAAGTTGTTTGCTGGATTCGATTTGTATTGTTGTTGTTGTTATATGGTGCGGTAATTCGAAATGGTGTCTGCGAATGATCCTATAGAGAGTATATTTAATTCAATCCAAGTAGTTAAGGATGTTGTTCTTCTTCCGATTGAGCTTGGTGTGAAAAAGGCGGCAAGAGACATTGAAAGCTGCTGGGTAAGCAAAGAGAAGGAACTGGGTTTGGTTTTGGGGTCATCTGGTAGAAACAGGAAGAACCGGAGTCTTGACTCGGGGGACAGTGTTCAGTATGTGGTAAGTGATGAGAGAAAGAAAGGCTTGTCTGTTGTCAAGATCCCTGTGAAGAGCATCTTTGACAAGTTTAGTCGTAAGAACGAGGTGGTCAAGAAAGACAAGTGTTTAGAGAAAGAGGATGATTCTTGTACGAATTGTTTCAAGTTTGCGGTCACTTGGTCTTTGTTGGTTAGTGGCTTTGTCCATGCTTGTCCCATTCCTTTTAAGATTGGCAAGAAGAGGATTCACGCAATGGGGGATGATGACAACACTCTTTTGCATTCACGTAAACACGGCCTTAGATCAAAGTCTTCATTTGGTGATCGGAAAGAGATGAGGAACCAGTCAGGTAAATCTACAGAAAAGGAAGGGAACCCTTTTTCGATTGAATGTGCCATGGGTTTTGTTATTGAAATGTTGGCTCAGAATCTCCACAAGCTTGACCAATTCGTGCAGGACAGTTCACAGGCTGAATTTTGTTGTTCCAAGGAATCCCCTGCGGTCTCTCCAACTGATAGTCCACTCATTTTTAACATTTGGGAGGCTAGAAAACTCGATTTTAATGGATTCCTTAGGAACTCTATGTTTGCCAGAGTTGGAGATGTGGCATCAGGTATTGTTGGACTAGCATCTCCCGTAAGTGGAGATGGTGATGACAATAATGCTGGTAAGGAGGAAACTGTTGTTGATTCTCCACAGAAGCTGGCAAGTGGAATACTGAGTATACCTTTGTCAAATGTGGAGCGCTTGAAATCCACACTGTCCACGATTTCATTGACTGAACTTATTGAGCTTTTACCACAATTAGGACGACCTTCTGGAGATCACCCAGACAAGAAAAAGCTAATTTCGGTTCAGGATTTTTTCAGATACACTGAGTCTGAAGGTATGAATCCTCCAATTTTTAACCTCTTTTTTCCTTGGCAACTCGGTAAGCAATAAGAGCAGCGTGCTGGCATGGCATATCTATTACTCATGTTGTCGAAGCTCACTGAAAAGGAATACCTGTTGCTGCTATGGCTATAGAGACTATATCATGTCTTCGTTTTTAATTGCCTGCTCTAGTCATCACCCAAAACTACTGTCTCAACTGTTATAACTTAAGTATGTGTGTTGCAGTTTCTCAATACTTCTGCTAATATACGGAATACATCTCATATTTTCTGTTTAGAAAATTGACTAACATTATTTCTATATTATGATTGACTTCATTTCTTGCAAAATAATTCTGTGGCTTCCAGGCAGGAGGTTCTTTGAAGAATTAGATAGAGATGGTGATGGTAAGGTAACATTGGAAGATCTAGAAATTGCAATGAGAAGAAGAAAATTGCCCAGAAGATATGCCAAGGAGTTTATGCGGCGAGCTAGGAGTCATCTTTTCTCGAAATCGTTTGGATGGAAGCAATTTTTGTCCCTGATGGAACAAAAGGAGCCAACCATCCTCCGTGCCTATACTTCTCTCTGCTTGAGCAAGTCTGGTACTCTTCAGAAGAGTGAGATATTGGCTTCACTAAATAACGCAGGACTTCCTGCTAATGAAGAAAATGCTATAGCAATGATGCGGTTTTTGAAGGCTGATACTGAGGAGTCTATCTCATATGGGCATTTCCGAAATTTCATGGTTTTGCTGCCATATGAGCGGTTACAAGATGATCCTCGGTAAGTATACTTCTTTATTATAAAACAAAATTGATGTTTTGCTCAGTAACAATTTGTATTTGCTCTAAGAAGTGCGAGAAAAACTCCAATTTGACTAGTAAAACTGTTTGGATTGAACGGGACCACTTCCCCGTTAGTTGCTCTGATAATTTTATGTTGATCTCCTTAAACCCTTTAAACCTGTAATGTTTATTGTCTTACCAATGTTGTTTGGTACTACTTTTACTTGTATAGTAACATCTGGTTTGAAGCTGCGACTGTTGTTGCTGTTGCACCCCCTGTTGCCTTGCCTGCTGGAGATGTTCTAAAGTCTGCACTAGCAGGAGGGCTTGCCTCTGCTCTCTCCACTTCTTTAATGCATCCGATTGACACGATTAAGGTGAGTACTCTTGTTACTTTTGCAGCTGAATATAAGTGCATACTCAGTTTGGACAACTTTAGGTTGGAACTAAGCTACCACAAAATATGCAATGTTTGCATATTAGATAGATGTAGTATGCAAATAATTCCTTCTAGTTTCTTGTGGCGTACTGTTGGTTTATGGATTCATTATCACTTTCTTTGCCAGACACGTGTGCAAGCATCAACCTTATCATTTCCTGAAGTAATAGCAAAGCTTCCAGAGATCGGCGTCCGGGGAGTATATAGGGGTTCTATTCCAGCAATTCTTGGACAATTTTCAAGGTCTTTTTAATATTTTCAATTCAAAGGTATTTTTATTTCCGCCTGTTAAATTTCATTTCTCATGCTACTTTATCTCATTCGTCTTTGTAGCCATGGCCTGCGGACAGGAATATTTGAAGCAAGTAAACTTGTGTTGATCAATTTTGCTCCCAATCTCCCAGAAATTCAGGTGATGATCGCTCTACTCACTGTTTGGCTGTCTGCCAATATTCCAGTTGGTTCTTATAGATGTTAATCAACTAGGTTCGTAATATATTCCTGCTCTACTAGGTCTTTGAAATCCTTTGTTTGATAAAGGTGTGTATGGTTAATGGAATAGACCTCAACCACTTTGGGTCAACAGTTGCATCCTCTGTGTTTGTGCTTTATGAACTTTTCCTTTTGTACTCAGTAAGCAATTTTGAGAATTTGATGCAGGTTCAGTCGATTGCATCATTCTGCAGCACGCTATTAGGCACGGCTGTGCGGATTCCATGTGAGGTGCTGAAGCAACGGTTGCAGGCTGGCATGTTTGACAATGTAGGGGAAGCCATTGTAGGGACGTGGAAGCAAGATGGTCCTAGGGGTTTTTTCCGTGGGACAGGTGCAACTCTTTGCCGTGAAGTTCCACTTTATGTTGTTGGTATGGGACTGTATGCAGAGTCCAAAAAGGTAACATTAACCGAGATGATGAGAAAATCAAGAGGGTCAAGACTGTTAATATCAAATTAATTGGGATTGGGGTCTGTGTGGGTTTTTGTAGATGGTGGCGCAAGTGCTGGGAAGAGAACTGGAGGCATGGGAGACAATAGCGGTTGGGGCGGTGTCAGGAGGTATAGCAGCAGTTGTAACAACCCCATTTGATGTGATGAAGACGAGAATGATGACTGCAACACCAGGAAGACCGATCTCAATGTCCATGGTTGCTTTCTCGATTCTGCGTCATGAGGGACCGCTTGGTTTATTCAAAGGAGCAGTCCCAAGGTTCTTTTGGGTGGCTCCTCTTGGTGCGATGAACTTTGCTGGCTATGAATTAGCCAAGAAGGCGATGCAAAAGAACGAGGAAGTTGTGCTAGTGGATCAGCTTGGCTCCAAGTAGCTTTGCTTTGCTAATTGGTCGGTTTGGTTTGCTTTGCTTTGCTGCTAGGAAGTTTTTTTTGGGGCAGCATAGCAGGGCAGGACACTCTCCTCTTTTGTTAAATGCAACTGGAAGTTTTGGCCAAAACAAAGAGTTATTATTTTGTTTCGTATCTACTCTTTCAAGAACTCTTTGGTCCAGTGACTCTAAACTCAATCATTTTTGTTGGAACTTTCTACCGTCTATTGATGCTTTTGAGTCTGACTTTTTTCCGGCAGTTTTCATTAGTATACATTTTTTTTTTGGGTCTAAGTATACGTATCTTGTGAACCCTTTAATCTATGTCCCTCTTACCAGCATAACACATCCAACATTCCAACCCTTTTTTGATCTCCGCTCTTTGAACAAATCGATTTCTCTTTATAGCAAATGAAGATGAAAAGAAACAACATTGTGAATTTGATAAAGCCAAACAAATCGAGTCTCAGTACAAAATCAGTGTTTGGTGGTGTTTCTTATTTTTAGGAGTACAACCCTCCAAAATTCAGAGTGAAATATATGCGTCAGTAACCCCAGTAGTCATTGCGGATTTCATCATCAAACTTCTTTTTCAGTTCTGGATGCTTATCAAAGTACTCATCTGCTGTCATTGTGCTTAGCTTTTTCTGTGAGCAACAAAACGATGTATATTAATATATTAGAGTGACACCTTGTTGATCTTAATGTTCCAAATTACTTACACTAATCTCTTGGACATCAATGATTTCTTTCTCCAGCCGTGCAGATTCCTTTAAGGATTTCTCCTCTGCTTCTTTCAGTTCCACGAGCTAAGCATTGCATGAAAGAAGAAACTTTAAACTTAACATGAGAAACTTATAAAAAATCACAAATTTTAAATATCAGTTCCTCACCAAAGCATCAAATTTGGGCTTGTATTCAGGAGTTACGTTGTCCACATACTTGGGGATTTCAATGCCTGCAATAAGAGGCGATTCAGCTTTGGTTGTTAAACGTTTCTCCTTCTCTCTATCATCACAACTTCATCAATAAAAAACAAACGGACACAGCAAAAACACTTAGTTTCTCATACTTGTATCCTGTCTAAACCCTCACTTTCTAGCAACAACAGGAAACAAACGACTGCAGGAAATTCAGTTTCGAGTCACCCGTCAAGCAGATGGCTCTCAAGTTCAGCTTTAAGAAAACATAAACCGCACAGAAAACAAAATGAAGCACAAACAAGTGGAAAGAAACAGAAAAAGTGCACTTACTGTCATAAGCTTGTTTGTACATGTCCACTATGCCAGACCCAATACTTTTTTTATACAACTCCCAGTCAACAGGTTCAGGTTCCTGAAAAAATAACACCGTTTACATCACTAATAACACAAAGGCAACAAATCAAGAACTAGGTACGACATAACTCAAGAAAAATAGTCAGCATTGGTGCTTTCCTTGATCAAAATTGTCTTAACAACATGTCAAAGTCTATAATGTTGATAGGAAACAAAAGACATTGCAAAAGCAACCCTCACAAAAAGGTCCCCTTTGCTCTGGATTCATTCAAATATGCTAGTAATAATCACATATATATATATTTTTAAAAATCGAAATGACGAAGATCTAAGCAAAGTTTGAGGAGATAGATGGAGACCTGGCTGAATTTGGTCTGGAGCTGTGAGTTAACCTCATCGAAAGCATGGCGAAGACCAGAGAACTCTTTGCAAGCCGCATCGGAGACAAGAACCTTAGCCATGCCTTCCCAATCTATTGTCTTCGATGCTTTGAATGCCACATCCGCCACTTTCTTACCCGCTCCGCTCATTTTGCTCTCTTACCCTCCTTCAAATATTCTCTCTCTCTGATCAAGATGCAGAGACAAATGACAAAACCTTTGTATCAGCAAACATCGGACCAAACAGCCCTAAAACTCCCCAAAAGGCCCCTTATTTTCCTATTTTTCCATGTTAGCCCCATTACTATTTGGATTTACAAGTAAACCCAATTTTCTGATTGTTTTCTGCTTTCTCCCTAGCATTATCGTTTCATTTTTCTTGTGAACAAGAATGGCGGTGGAAGTGAATCTGATACCTATCGAAGCTACTTCTGAGAGCTTCAAAGATTATGGACAAGTCATCGAAGCTTCTTGTGATGGTGAACAGTTCGGTCCTAACGACGCTCAACTGGATCTCTCCAGAGGAATCCCACGGTACATCTTCTCCAATTTCTGATAAATTGGTTCTTACTAAAATACGTGCAATTTGGTGTTCATCAATATCGATCTGTGTCATCATCACAATAATTAATTACATTCGTATCTCAGTTTTGTGCGATTGCAAAGTTTTCAGGTTTCAGATTTTGTCTTCTTGTTTATAATCTTTTACATTTTTTGACAGGTTCTATATCATGCGGCTTACAGACCGATCCACTAGCTTCTCCAAGATCACTCATCATGCGAACGTGACGCAGTGTCTAGGATCAATAGGAGGTCATGTTTGGTATCTTGGAGTTGCTAAGCCTTCTCTCGTTGAAGGAGCAAGAGCTGACAATAGTGATGTAGAATCAGGAGCTTCTGGTCACTTGTATCTTCCTCCTGCGGTTGAAGAGGTGCGCATCTTCAGGTTCTCGGGACCAAAGTTTGTTAAACTGAACCGAGGTACATGGCATGCTGGACCCTTGTTCACAGACAGCTACATGGATTTCTACAACCTAGAGCTAAGCAACACAAACGTGAGTGAGGCTTTCTCTTGTGTAAATAAACGGATAGTGAATTTTGGTGGCTTGTATTGACATTGTTGGTTTTGATGATCAGGTGGTGGATCACACGACACATGATTTCACAAACAAGGATGGGGTCATCTTCCGATTTGACCACAAAGAGGACAACAAGTCGTTTTAGGTCAGTTGTGTGAGTGTGGTTCAGTTTTCACGTCTTGGTAAATGTAAAGACGCTGTGTGTACAAGATGTGCTAAAAATACAGGTTTATGTAAAAAGTAACCTTTCCATTGCTCTGTTTTCTGCTTTTTCCCGTATGTCAAGTGTGAACACCAGCAAAGCATAAATCATTTTGTGTATACAAAACGTATATGTAAAGAAGGAGACAATTGAAATGCAAAGAAATCAGGTGATTTTATTGCTTTCATGTAGCAACACAACTATACTATTTTCTCCTTACAACATTGATACTAGGTAACAAATTGATTAGTGTGTATATCTGCTAAATCATGGTTACTTTAATCTTTCATACCGTTTCCAAATTCAAGGTCGTTAAGCTTTGTCCAATAGTTGTTGATTAAGTAGGATGTGTTGTTTCGGCTATGATGGGTGAATAAAACTAAAATAGGATGTCTCTCAAATTTAAAATTTGTAATCTTATTGATAAACATTTTTGAAGAGGAACAAAAAAAACCAGAAGCAAATCAGATTCGACCAACCTAGATAGGTGATGGAACCAGGGTGGAAGATTGTGCAGCGTGGCGCCATATGCTATTTTTGTGTAATTTTATTCCCTATAGTTGAAGAAGAAAGATTTACACGCGTCACCCATCTTTCATTTTCTTTTTCTTACTTGTTAATAAATAAAAAACCTTTCCCTTGTAAATTGTCATTTTGCCACTCTTTTGTGATTGGATTTTTATCGCGTAACAAGGACACAGAAACTCGATTCAATTTTGTGGTGAAGATTCTCTGCTACACTCTCTATCCTCTTCTTCCCCTCAGCTCTCTGATCTTCTCGTGTGAGTGTCTTTTTGTATTCGATCAGAGAGGAATACCTAGATTTACAGGGCTCGTAATTTCAGGAATCATGGACCGGCTAACATCTCCTCCTCGTCTCATGATTGTCTCCGATCTTGATCACACTATGGTATTTACGCCTTTTAGCTTTTCTTCTTGTTTGTTTTGATTGATTCATGTATTCATGTATTCATTTTTGGTGTGCAGGTTGATCACCATGATCCTGAGAATCTCTCTCTCCTGAGATTCAATTCATTGTGGGAAAACGCTTATCGCCACGACTCTCTTCTCGTCTTTTCAACTGGAAGATCACCAACGTTGTACAAGGAATTGAGAAAAGAGAAACCTTTGTTGACCCCTGATATCACCATTATGTCTGTTGGAACCGAGATCACCTACGGTAACTCCATGCTTCCTGATCATGGTTGGGTTCACACTTTGAACAACAAATGGGACTTGGCTATTGTCAAACAAGAGACCACCAACTTCTCTGAGTTAACTCTTCAGGTACACTATCGTCAATGCTATAATAGGCACTAGAATGTATTGGCAAGGGATGGTATAATATAGGTACAAGATATCATTTGTTAAAGGTCTTTCACCATTTCTTAGTTGGGACCCATTTTGGCTTTCGGAGAATTTGGACATCTCTTCAAAAAGTCTCACTTCTATCTAGGGTTCTATATTCAAAGATACGAGGACAGTTTCAATACTTGAAACTTATCAAATCACTGTATGCAGTCAGAAACTGAGCAGAGGCCACACAAAGTTAGCTTCTACGTCGACAAGACTAAAGCTCAGGAAGTGACCAAGGAGCTATCACAGCGGTTGGAGAAACGCGGAGTAAGTTTGCTTTTAATTATGGCTCATATTTACACCTTTTTTAACAAATTGTTTTATGGTGGTTGTTTCAGTTGGATGTCAAAATAATCTACAGTGGAGGCATGGATTTAGATATATTACCACAAGGTGCCGGAAAGGGACAAGCGCTTGCGTATCTGCTAAAGAAGCTCAAGACTGAAGGAAAACTCCCTGTTAACACTCTTGCTTGTGGTGACTCTGGGAATGATGCTGAACTCTTCAGCATTCCTGATGTTTACGGCGTCATGGTTGGTTGCTATTCACCCATGTGATCTACCATCTCTCTGAATTTCATCTCATCTCGATGTTGAAATCTGTTGTTTCGTTCCCAGGTAAGCAATGCTCAAGAAGAGCTGTTGAAGTGGCATGCTGAAAATGCAAAAGACAACCCAAAGGTTATCCATGCGAAGGAGAGGTGTGCAGGTGGGATTATACAAGCCATTGGTCACTTCAAGCTTGGTCCAAACCTTTCTCCGAGAGATGTCTCAGACTTCTTAGAATGCAAGACAGAGAATGTAAACCCAGGTCACGAGGTTGTGAAGTTTTTCTTGTTCTACGAGAGATGGAGACGGGGTGAGGTTGAGAACAGTGAGGCGTACACAGCGAGCCTCAAAGCTTCATGTGTGAGTTTGTAACAGAATTTAGATGATGTAATGCAGTAGGACAATATATCTGACTGTATCATGCCTTTTGTGTGAACCGCTTTCAGCACCCAGATGGTGTGTTTGGCCATCCATCTGGTGCTGAAAAATCTCTAAGAGATACCATCGATGAGCTACGCAAGTACCATGGTGATAAACAAGGGAAGACGTTTCGGGTTTGGGCAGATCAAGTGCTGGCAACAGAGACTACTCCTGGGACTTGGATAGTAAAGCTTGATAAGTGGGAGCAGAGTGGTAAATCCTAATTGCCTAAATCTCTTCATCATCTGCGACTCAAAAACCCCATGAAAATGTGAACACATTTTTCTCTTGCAGGGGATGAACGCAGAGGCTGCACAACGACAGTCAAATTCATCTCAAAGGTATGAGATTGTGTAATAAAGAGTAGCTCCTGGAATTTTGATAATCATATATTTGTGGAATGTGCAGGAAGGAGAAGGGTTGGTGTGGGAACATGTACAGCAAACTTGGTCGGAGGAATCCAAGGTGAAGGATAATAGCAGCTGGATCATATGAATCACAGCATCTCTCTCAACAGATTAAGACTTCTTCTCTTTCTCCTCTTATGATCCCTTCCAATAAAACTTGGATATCAAAACTCATCTACATCTCTCCAAGTTAACTCTCTCTTTAACTACCCTTTTGGACCACCAAATATATACATTATAAATTCTCCAAGTTACTGCAAAATCGCATTTAAAAGAAGATAAGTGATTGTTTGCAATAATTAATGTAACAGAGAAACTTTGCTCTAGGTCCTCTCTAAGTTTCAGAGAGAGAAAGCAACCACCTTCAAAAAGCTGTTAGACCCTTGTGGTTCATCAAAGGTTTTTAAGAGAGATAATCCAAGGTTGATGCTTTTGAGTTCTAGAGGGACGACAATTTAGCTTTTATAGCCTCTGTCCCTTGAGATCTAATCGGATCTATCCGGATCTTATTAAGCCACTCCGAGATGATATTCCCTGATTTTCCATCTGCTTGCATGCAAGCTCCTTTGGTGAATCGAGTTGGGTTGAATTCCAGACAGTATCGAATCTCTGTTTGATTGTTTATAACACAATTTTCTGTACCCGATTTCTTACGGTTTGATCCGTTCGGGCTTGTTGCTACTTCGCATTTCCCACGAATGGTTTATTTTCCTCTCGTCCCTACAAAGAGGTTTGTTCGAGGACTATTAGAAGAAAGTTTGTTACAACCATCAACATTTTGTCAAACTTTTTTTCTAATTTGACAAAATGTTGAGTTTGACAAAATGTTTGACCACTAAACATAATTCTAATCAAATGACCACTATTCTATAGATTAATCCAAATCCTTACTGTTAATCCTTTTGAAAATCATTGATTTCACTAATTTCTCAATTGTCAAATTAATAAAATCTAAACAAATAAATTCAATCCCAATCAACCACTAAACACCTTAACTGGTGTAGGTTGTTCTATGACCGAACACGAACATAGAGAGAAGAAGAAGATATATTTGTGGATTGATGTTTAGTCTGAGAATTCCCAAGCAATCACACAAGACTTGACTCGTTGAGATTGAATCTACCGAGAACAAGACAAGAAACTAAAAGCTTATTAATAATTCAATGTAAAATGTTGTTCTCTTACAATCCAAGAGACCACGTATATATAGTAGCTAAAAACCCTAAGTTCTGTAGGAGGTGAATCCGAGAACTTACTAATCTTAAAAGGAAACAATATCGAACGTATCTATGAAAAGAAAAACATGAGAATAATTGAAAACCAGAATAAAAATAAAACCAAAGCCCATGACCGACTATGTCCTGCATCAGGTCACCCGGGGTAGAAAAAGATTCGTCCTCGAATCGACCTCTTCATTTGCGGCAAGAAAAGAAACCAAATGTTTAACATTGAAAACATCCGAGCAATGCACATCCGAGGGAAGAGTCACACAATAAGCATTGTCATCGATCTTGTCCACCACCTCTAATGGTCCAATCTTACGAGCCTTAAGCTTGTTGTATTCGCGAGGAGCAAAGCGATCTTTAGTCAATACAGCCCATACCAAGTCACCCACATAAAACGGACAGCACGACGATGACGATCCGCATCAGCTTTATACTTGGCCGATGACACCTGAAGATTAACATGAACTTGAGCATGAACCGAAGTTACCTCCGCAACAAAGTTGATAGCCTGACCATGGTCTCGCATAGCATCTTGTGTGACACCTAAATCAACGGGGCCGCGATAAACTAAACCATAAACTATGTCAAAAGGACTGAAGCGAGTACTGCGGTTGACAACATGGTTATGAGCAAATTCGGCCTGGCATAAAACAAAATCCCATGACTTGATATTAGAACCCACAAGACAACGAAACATATTTCCTAACGAACGATTGACAACTTCGGTTTTACCATCGGACTGGGGATGATAAGCCGAACTCATGTCAAGATTGGTACGCAACAATTTCCACAACAAACGTCAGAAATGGCTCAGAAAATGAGAATCACGATCGGAAACGATGGATAAAGGCAGACCATGAAGATGATAAATTTCACGGAAGAAAATAATTGCCACTTGAACAACATCCGTGGTCTTCTTGCATGGGACAAAATGAACCATTTTGGAGAAGTGATTGACTACACAAAAATGGAATCAAAACCCCGCTGGGTGCGTGGAAGACCTAACACAAAGTCCATGCTGATATCTGTCCACGGTTGAGTAGGAACATGAAGAGGCATATAAAGACCACCATTCGATGCACGACCCTTAGCCTGTTGACAAACAATACAACGTTCCACAAAACGAGCCACATCACGCCGCAGAGAGGGCCAAAAGTGTGCTTGACTCACGAGCTGAACAAAAAGGTCGCGACCGACATGACCCTCATTATGGAGTTCTTTGATCAGTTGTAGCCGTAAACTGCATTCGGGGATGCACAAACGAGTCCCTCGAAACAGAAGTCATCATGAATCCCAAGTTATCCAACTAGAAAACAAGGTTGAAAACATGCAAAAAACACAACATATCCCAAGTTAACCAACCAAACAAGTTCTCTGACAGCAATATACATGGCTCGATATTCAGACTCTGCAGTAGAGGAAGAAACTGTATGTTGTTTCTTGGACTTCCAAGAAATCAAAGCTGAACTAAGAAACATACAATAACCTGTGGTAGAACGCCTAGTATCAACACAAGAATTCCAATTAGCATCACAAGATCCAGTGAGCTGGAAGTCAGAAATGACAGAATAGAACAAACCCAAGCCAACAGTTCCTTTGAGATATTGAACAAATAACTTACATAGCTTGTTCACATCATAAGTGATACTGCTGTTTCAGGAAGGCCTTCCTAAATGTATAAGATATAGTGAAACTACTTTGAATATCACTTTTATGATGACATTAAAAAGTGTTAATGATGTTTTTTGGAGGCCTTCCTAAATCAGTGATTTGATATTATCTTATTGTATTATTGTTGAAGAAACCTGCTGTTAGAAATACTTTTATAAATAAAGTTTTTATCCATGTAAAAGTACATAACTTTTTTTCCTAAAAAAGAAACAAATTTTTTTATAATTATGTTTTTGTTGTTGACAAGAACCAAATATTTATACCACAAGAATAAGAAAATGAACAAATACAAGTTTATTTCTTACACATGGATACAACACTTTTCTTATTTTTGTAGCTGTTAAAATTATTTATCTTGCATAAAATTATTGCATATTTTAGGTACATTTGGAGTTTTGGAGTATTGGAAGATGGAAAATACACGTTTGCTCATGCCGAGTCAAGAAGATGTGTTCCAAAGATCATGTTGGATGAAGGCTCTCCCGTGCTTAGATGAATCTCAAATTTTGACACAAGATGGGAAAATGAGTTAGCTTACATATGGCGTTGGATTGAAGTCATTTGGATAAACGGTTTGGAATTTTCGTTTGGTTTTGTAAATGCATATTATTCTGCCTATGAAAATAGTCCAAAGTTGACCAAAGTGGACCCAGAGTTGACCATAACAGACCCAAATTTGACCCAATTTTATCATGATCCGACTCAGACCTGAATCCGATCCTGTCTAAAAACCTCATTTTTGCCTTGTTTTTTAGAGAGGAACACTTGGGGAAGACAAAAGAAGTTAGGGTTGAGAGCTAACACCATTTGGTAAGGCCTCCAAGGCCTAGAAGACCCCAAACCATGGGGATTTGGGCAACGATTTTGAAGCACTAGAAGACTTCCTCCATCTCCAATACCTGGATTTGTTTCTTAAACCTTGATTTCTTTTTTATTTGATGTTTTCTTTGATAGTAATGTATATTTGGGTTGCTTAGACCTTGTTTTAGGATTGAGTGCGAATCTTACGCAAAAGTATATCTTGGATAACTACTAAATCTCCTCAGATGGTTCCCGAAGCTCTTGGATATCAATTGAGTACCTTTAGATTGTTCCAGAAGCATTTTGTATTTATCCTCCTCCATTTGATCGATCTAAGGAAGGAATTCGATCTAATGGGCTTCAATACGTCTTGGCTTTAGAAAGACATCTCTTCAATTATTTGACGGTTTCTCCTTGGTTATGAGGCCAAATGAATGGATTCCAAATCCTGAAGGAAAGTTGTCCTGAAATCACACTGTATGATTCGAACATAGT
>OVAP01002356.1:0-19748 GCA_900406295.1 Aurinia saxatilis
GCGAGGAATTCCCACAAGCCCACAAGCCCACAAGCCCACAAGCCCACAAGCGTGGGCCCACAAGCCCCACGAGCCCGACGACCCGCGTGTGGGGATTGCCCCCAACCCTCCTATCTTCCATATGTGTCTATTAACCATTTTGAACCTTGTCTAAGGTGGGGGAATATATAAGAAACTCAAAAAAACCCCTCATTTCCGATGTGGGATATTTATTCACAGTTTTAAACTATCCCAAGCTCCCAACTTAAACCATTCATTTCTCATTCAATATAACTTTTTTTTTTATGTTTGAGTACACCATCTTGTAGTGCTCGTTACCAGCTTTCCAACGAGCTATCGACCCGAACATTCCGGTAAGCCATTTGGCCGGAAAACGGTCGGAAAGTCGCCGGAATAGCGCAAGCGTCAAAAACTGCAAGTTTCTGCATTTTCAGAAAATTGAGTTCCAACATATAGATATGCTGTAAATGAGGGAGGAGGGTACACTTACAGTGAGGATGATAAGAGCTTTTAGTTTAGGAGAATTCTGAAGCAAAAACATAAGTGGTTCAAAAAAATCTTCAAAACCATCTGCACGAAAATAAAGTGCTAGAAGCCGAGCGAACTTCATGTTGTTATAACATGCAGTCATTGATTTGGTCCAACGCAAATACATGTCTGTGACCGAAGACACAGATCTAAAAAACATGTCACAGGGGTTACGAGTTCAGGCAGCATCGTCCAAACATAACGCCATTTTTTAGACAAGATCGTAGTTGCCACTGCATCTTTTGTTGGGACGAGAAGCAAGATCCGCACGAGCAAATCGTCGGGCAAAGTACAGATACTATTTTCCATTTTTTTCATAAGATTCTCTCCAAGTACAGATATCTACATCTATAATATTTATATTATTTATCAGTTCGTTAAATTTATGGAAAATTCCCATTATTATATAAAACTATTATTTTTGGGTTATGCTTATACCAATCAGGAAAAAAGGGAAAAGAAATTCAAGTGTTACAGATATACTTTTTGATATTTTGTGACCATGCATATACCAAGGAGAGATGGTTAAGCACTATAACATAGGTTACTTTGATTCAACTTCGAGTAGTTTTTGGGACAGAAGCATATACTGTATTCTGGTTTTTGATCCCATGAGTGGATGTACGATCAAGATACATATTTTATTAGTCATTACCAAAAAAGAATATAAAAAAGCTTAAAATAAAATTCAAAACAATTATATTTGATTGGAATTAATAAACTAGAAATATCAAAGTTTCTTTCTCTATCTGAACAAAAGGTCTCACAAAAAATATTATGTATCTAGTTTATTCAAACAGAGTCAATTAGAACTACATTATATGAAATTTACTCATATTATATCCTACATATATAGGCTACTTATTTGAATTGGATAGGTTGTGTTTGTCAATCTTATCTATAACTCTTCTCACTCCGATAAAAATTACTGCTTCAAATTCATTTAGGTGAATATTACAGTCCCAAAAATAAACAATGTAAATTCAAGAGTATGTAATCATGTTTCTCACCAAATCATCACAATTGAGAATCAAATTAAATCCACTACGCCGGCCATCAAGGTAATTGGTAGCAATGGTGGTGTTCATGTTTGATGCTTTTAAAGGTGAAGCTCTTGTTCGACATATCAATGAAGTCATCCTAATTGAACAACTTTTTGCATTTGTACAAGATTTTGAAATATATTTCTCTCGATTTTATTTAATTTATTTATTTATCGGTGAAGACAAATTCTTTCTGATTAGATAAAGACAAAGAAAAATCACAAAGACCAAAGTTCATAAAAAATCCGTTGAATATTTGGTGAGAATATGTTTAATGATTGGAAACAAATTCTAACATAATTAGATGAATCCAATGTTAAACATATGACAAGTGTAATAACCAATAACACATTAATTATCAAATTCAAACCATAACAAAAAGATATAGCACAACATTCGATGTTTGGTTATGTTGGCAAATTTATTATGGATTATTACACTTGTTATATGTTTAACATTGAGTTCTCCTAATTATGTTGAATATGTGTTAATCTAACCATTTATTGTTCAATAAGTTCCAAATGGAATTTGTTAGATACTTGCTGACATATATAACAATTAATTTAGATATAATATGTATGCTTAGATTCTTATTAATAAATTTATTTGTGCTCTATTTACTACTTAGTAATAATGTTTTGTTTACTGTTAGATTGGTAACATACGTGGTGACAACACCATATCTAAGTACAATAATATGTTTATTTTAAAATTATAAATTAGTCTTTTAAATTCATTATTATGCTGCTAACATATATCATTGTGAATAACAATTTATTTAGTAGTAATTAATATGAATATGTGAACGCCAAAAAACTTTTGGTATACTATTACTTAGCGTAGAAAGACATCTATTTGGTTAGTTTTGCATATGAATAACATATATAGTAAGAAAAAGTTTACCAGATTAATACTTTGACGGATATGCAAGTGGAGATTTAGATTGAGCAACTAGGTACAAGATTATAAAAGGAATTGCCTATGGACTTGAATAGATGGAACACGGCTGGCGCATGATGATTGTCCACATAGAACAATTAATTTAGATGTAAAATGTATGGTTAGGTTCTTATTGGTAAATATATTTGTGCTATATTTCTTACTTAGTAATAAGGTCTCGTTTATTAATTAATTATTAATTCATTGTTAGGCGGCGAACGTAGTTAATAGTGGATAACAATAATTATATGTAATATGTATTATCACATGGTACTAGAAAAAGCGTTGTAAGATAGTTAACAATATCATAGTGAATATATTTAGTGGTAATATAAATTGTTAGATGTTTAATGATTGAAAATACATTCAACATAATTAGGAGAATCCAATGTTAAACATCAAACAAGCGTAATAGTTTATAACAAATCAATTATTTAATTCAAATAGTAACAGAAAAGATATAGCACAAAATTTAATGTTTGACTCTGTTGGCAAGATTTATTATCAGTTATTACATCTTTAACATTGAGTTTTCCTAATTATGTTGAATATATTTACAATAATCTAGCAATATGTTATCCAATGAGTTTCAGTTGGAATATGTAAAATACTTGTAACACTAATAACAATTAATGTAAATGTAATATGTATGATTGGATTCTTATTTATAATTGTATTTGTGCTCTATCCATTACTTATTAATAAGGTTTTGTTCAGTGTTAGATGTTTTGTTGTTGAACATGTTATTATTCTATTGTTTACTTAATAAAAAACATTTTATTTGTTAAATATGTCATGTTTAATTGGTGCAACACAAATATACAGTGTGTAAAACAAGGATATACAGTAGTAGCCTAGTAGGTTTTCTTTTGTCACGGAGTGTAAATTCTCTTTATTTATTAGTTCGTTAATTCCATTAGAGTTGAAAAGAAAATGTATCTAAGAATAATTTTCATCTTATGCTTTATTTTCACCAAATCAGGAAAAAAAAAGGAGAGAAGATTCAAGTGTGTTCTGCACTATCATAGGTTAGGAATATTTCACATCAGAAGTGAGGTGGTACCTTAAGGGATTGTAAAGAACATAAATCAATTCACTTATAGCGAAATCCAAAGTAAGTTTCTTTATCCATTTAGAAACATAATCAAGGGGCAAAATCACATAATCAAGGAGATCAAAAAGAAGGATCTTAGGATCATACACAATAGCTGTATGTGACATACCGACCGGAGGTCTCAGGCGTATGGTCTTCACGACTTGTCCATGTTTTATCCCATAGTATCACGCCATTGGGACCACAATCTGAATACGCGGAACCTATTGAGACAATGCACCCCAGATAAAGGAACAAGAATTTTAACTTAACTACTAGGAAAAGTCTAACCAACAAAGATCTAACAGTAAAGGTTTTGGTCCCAAAACATACTAACCTGTTTCTCTATCACGTTGTATTACTCAAACAAAGTTTTATTCTCCTCAGTTGTTAGAACTCGATGCTCGGGAACAAAAGCATGGCGTTTTACGTTTTATTAGATGCTCTTTCTCTTGCACAACATTACGTTCACTAGCAATTAATGTCACATAACCTCACAGAAATCACATTGTTGCTAGAATCCTAGTTCATAAGATCTCAAAAGACATCGTTGACTTTTGAGGAAATTTTCCATTAAAGTTTGTTTTTCTATAGGCTTTTTAAATCAAATATCTTCATTTCCTTAGCAACTTAATTTGGATTAGGCTTTACTTTCGCCAATCAAAACAACAAGTAAAAATTCGTGTAACTTCCGCTGGAAAAAAAAGTTAAAGAGCAAGAATAATTGATCTAGCATTCAAGTTTTTTTTTTTTTCCCTTTTAATTCCACACCCTTTTTACTCCAAGGATTTACAAGTTTCCTTAAGGAGAAGACGGTACACAAACTAGGAACCTATTCGATCAAACTGATAAAGTTAACGAGAGTGAACATAAAACTACCTACCAACCTGAACAGCAATAAAAAAAAATTATCATCCTTGATTCCTTTCTCGTATTGGTCGCAACATGCTCTCACTTCTTCGATCACATTGATCTGACCAGCGGTACACACGGACACACTCCCGAGACACTCCATTAGTTCATTTGCTTGTTGTTGGTGAAGCAATGTTGACCCCCAAATACTTGTCTAGTACATTCTTAAACATCTGTACACCAAAAAACAAAGAAAAGTTTATGTCAAAACAACTATCTCCTTCAATCTTTAAGTTGGTTCTCACTTGACAAAGTGGTGCAAGAAAACATACCTGAAATGCAAAAGCCTCTTTCCTACTTAAAATTACATCCATCGCAGCTGCTTCATCATCGAAGGCACCATAAAATTCCCGATAGAATTGGTTCCTACTATTTGGGAAGGGAAAAACAAAGACACATAACAAGTTAGTATGCAGTTTCAAAGTATGGAAATAAAAAACAACGATGCTTCAGAACAAACCTATCTTCTTCAGCAGTCTGTTGGTCAATCTCATCAAACTTCTGTGTTAGGACTTCCGCAGCAACAGGTGAAAGCATGTGGAGTACTAAGGCTTCTAAAGTTCTTGGGAAATAACGCTGAAATGAGTTACATGATATGTAGCGTAAATCCAAAGAAACTCTCTTAAAAACTCCATGTAAACCTTAAACAAGTTCTCTATTTTGACCCAAATGAGGAAGTGCACTAGAAGCAAACAAAATTTTATAGTATTATAAATAACCGGGAGAAAACGCCACAAAGTACAAAAAAGTTTTAGTGTAACCTATCTCCAGCTTCACCGGTACTATGTGAGGAAGGTAGTGCACTTTAGGGTAAACTTACAGCCATTGCAAGGAGAACATCCCGAAGTCTAGATGCTTCAAGATTCCATAGCATATGAGCAACGCGATCATCTTCAAAACAAGACAATGCATTCACCAGGATCTTGTTATTTTCGCTCTCTGAAGCTGGGTCAGAACAACTGGGTGAAGTGTGTTGTAGCCCACTACTTATATCAACAGCATTAACATGGTCATGAACTAAGGAAATAAGCTCATGAAGTGCCTGGCAAGCAGAAGGTTCTAAATCATGCAGGGACGTCCTTTCTGATGAGCCGAGCCCTTTCTTAACGCTTTCATTGCTTGAGTTGTTTTTCAAACCTTCTGCAGTCACTGCATCAAAATCCATCACCGTCCAAGTCAAAAGAACAATTTAAGCTTTCTTCAGGATTTAAGCAATTAGGGTCTTATTACCTGCCTGCCCGATGTGATATTGGTCAATATGGTCAGTTGGTTGCTTCAATTCGATTAAAGAAGGCTTTGATACTAACAGACTCTGCCAATATCCATGTTACACGGGTAAACAGAGGGAAGTAAACTTGGTAAATGCAAGCAAAGGTGAGAAGACAAACCTACATTTTTAACTTAAAATCAGGATGACTAAATAAAAAAATATCAGAACTTCCAACAATCTTTACTGATGAGACAAAATAACTTACACACCATTTCTCTGTCTATCAATCTTATTATATGACACCAGATGCAGGCACAAGCAAGAAAAAAAAAAAAAAAAAAAAGAAGTTAGGCAACAGATCATACGAAAGTTAATGCAAGCAATATTTTATATAAGAATCCAAGATTTGTAATCAAGACCTTCTTGTAATTCGGCGCAAATAATATGAATCCATATGTTCAGGCATGTTAGACATAATGTTTGATTGCCACCAAAAGTTGACTGCAATAGTCAGCTCATTACTATCAACCTGATGGAACCTGCATAAGTAAGATGATACTTCTGAAATAATCCACCAAGATGTCTACTGAATCTGAATGTTCTCACATTAGATCAATGGCGCTTAAGTAAGTGTCCAAACTTTAATACTTAATACTATTACAAGGCACTTCTCCTGATCAAATAAGTGTCACTTTCATCAACATGGTATTAATCTAGCTAACTAAAATAACAATTCAAGCATCTTTGTTTCTGTCTGGAATTAAAACCTAAGGGAGCTCATGTCGATAAGAAACTGCCTTTCTCTTGCATACATTATTGGCATTACCGTAACATCTACAGTAGCAGCTTAGCCAGAAAAAGGCTACATAACAGAAAGACATGATAACTACAGGTAATTAGGAAAAACACTTTGACACAAATGATGCAGGATATATTTAAACTTACAGCCTAATCTGAAAAGCAAAGCTATGTACCTACGTACTACTAGAAGGGCGGCTTTTCTGAGAAAATATTAGTATACTCACCAACCTTCAGGAATGAATACTGCATCACCAGCGTTAAGAGTAACTTCCTGTGATTGCTTCAGGGAATGCTCTGCTCTTGGATAATCTAATAAATTTGGATTTACTAGATCAACGGAACTACATGAACAACAAACAGAAAATGCGATGAAAAAGTTTGCAACGAAACATTGGCACAAAAAAATTATTGATCAGCTTACAATTGCCTCTAAGGACTAGTGATTGCAGCGCATGCTCAGGACGTAACCACAAAGCAAATTATATTGAAAGGCCAAGAATGTTGATACCTATGGTTCGATGCTTCTCCATATATAGGCATTGGATAGAGCGAGGGGCTGGCTGAAGGGGGCCACAAGACAACTGTTGATGATTTTGAAGGTTATAAATTATTTAGATTTAAGAGAACATACACCTAAATCACTGAAACTGCCAATATATCAGATCAGCCTTAAACAGACTTCAAACAAGCTGACTTAACATTCTATTAGACCACATGCCTAAATAACTATGAAGCAATTTCATTTATACTGGACCATTCGTTACCCATTTGATTCCACTAACAAACAAAACCAGCATCCTGGCATTTTTACCCGGAAGGAAAATAATGGGTTAACTAACCTTTTTTACAGCCTGAGACTACACATAAAAGGTTATGATGTGGATCATAGTGGGTACTCGAACGAGCTTGTGATGAATTCATCCAAAAGTTGATAGAAGACAGTGACTTTCCCCCTAAAAGTATGGGCTGTATCAATTCATTTCAGATACTCGACGTTAAGAAAGTTCACGTAAGCAATTCCGGTAGAAACAAGAGAAGAAATAAACTATGCATACCGTCTGAATGTCTTGTCTCAGAACCTTGAGTTGAGCCTTGTTTTCTTTCTCATGATTCAGAATTGGAAACTGAACCAAATACATATACAATGTATGTTCAATACAACGGAGATAAATAAATCTACATAAAGTGAATTTTCTGAAATGATAGATCATCACAAGATCTTAAGTGAAGAGCAAACATATTCATACACCACAACCACAACGAAATAAAACTTCAAAAGTCATATGAACCTGTGCTAGATATATTTGTCCAGGTACATGGTCCTCCTCAAGCACCTGGCACTCATGCTTGGATTTAACACTGGAACCATCCCCTTCGCTTCTCATATGCTGCTTGCAGAATCCGATAAAATTCGAGAACGGCAATGATACCTACAGGAAAAAGACAAACATACAAAATTAAAGCTGAAATCAGCTAAGTTCCTAGCTACATCAATATTGTGAATGTGTGATTCAATTGTTCTAAAAGAAACTTGAGAATTAGAGAAATGGAGTTTTTATACCCTCTCATGGCTTCTTATATCACCATTGAAAACAGGAGCAATCCTCGAAAGCATAGCTTCCACTTCAACTGAACCTGCACGTTCCTTCATATAATCCAATGGACGCATAAGATTTTGCACAAATGGGATACGAAACAAGTGAGAGTGTTTGAGAGAAATCACATCGAGATAATCGAAACCATTGTTGAATGGATTCCACTTAGCACAAGCGTCCCAAGCACTTACACATCCTCGAAAGACCTTGAGAAGACAGAAGCATATACGAATCAAAAATTCACAAGAGAATTAGACTCAACTGAAGAAAGAAAGGAGAAGTGTTGAGGTGAATACGTACCGCAGGGAAGTTTGTGAGCTCGACGGTAGACTCAAATTCGGCGGCAGAAGGAGAATTCACGAAGGTTTTGATCGCCGGAAACTCGCTTGTCGACGTCATTCCGGCGGTGCTTGAAAGTGGAAAAATGAAAAATTACAATTCACGGGATGGAAAATAATGGTATTCTTCTTTTTCAGGTCGACCCAGTAGTGGAAAAGTAGTGGCCCAGTAGTGGCCCAGTAATGGCCCATTAGTGGCCCATTACACGACGAGAGGGAGGGAAAGTATAATTTACAATATGGTCACTAAAATTTGGCTTTTTGGTTGAATAATTAAGGATTTTTATTAAGGTTAGTAGTGGGATATCACAATCCTTTTGAGACTAGAGAGAACACCTTAATAATAAAGTAGACATGAATCATTTCATATGATAACCATTACTTGATCTGGTCAAACCGATAGTGACATTGAATACTCCAAATATATTGAATTTTCTACAGAATGTGACATCTGGAACACTTTCCCTGTTCATTTTTTGTATATTCTTTAACAAAAATTTCCAACAAGGAACAAGCTCAACAGAAGAAATATATATATACATGACGGTGATTCTTGTGAAAATGATGTGGAGAGAAGAGCTTTGGGTCAAGCTGCTATTACTGTGTGTTGTTTTAAGTGTTTGTACTTCTGTTCCACATTAAACAGTCTCCAGCTTTCTCCAAAATCTTTAGACAAGACCAGCTTCAGAGCATCCACACCTTCTGCTAAAGCTTCATCGATCTTTTCCAGAGAACACACAGAGAAACATAAATTTAATTTCCTAAGAGTTTGATACATACTACAATGTTTCAATGTCAATAAATGCTCATAAACTTACCCGTTCACGAACTGGCTTGCTGAACTTCTGCAACAAGAACGCCTTTGGGTCCATTTGTCCTGGAGGCTTTCCAATTCCTTTACCATTGTTGGATAATAGAAATAGTAATATCTCAGATTCAGGACAAAACATTTTCATAAAAGTAGAGAATATGTTAAGTGGAACAGAAGTCCAAACTAACCAATTCGTAGCCTTGCAAATTCCCTGTTGCCTCGGAAATGCTGCATTACGGATTTCAACCTGAGAAGAACACAAGAATAATGACTACCATATAAAGTAATGTCAATGATACCCCAAACAAGTATAACTATATGAGTTTTCAACAAGGTTATTTCCCATATTATGATGGTAGATACAACAACGTCTGAAACATGTGACAGAAATTGTTCTTGTGAGAACGAGGGAAAACTTAAGAACATTATTGATGAATTTTGGTTTACACATGAACGCAGCCTAGTGAAAAGAGTGTGATACCCATACCCATTGTGACATCCATGGCCTCCTTTTTCTTGAAGACGAAGAACTCCACATGGCAATTGTATGTCATCGTGCACCTACATCACCAAATTCCATAGTAACAATGGAATCAAGCGTCTTCTGGTAACACAAGTCATAAGGATAATTAGGCCTTGAGCCATAAACGGTAAAAGGATTACCACAAGCACACGATTGAGAGGGAGCTTGTAATAAGCTGCGAGAGGTCCACTCTGAACAAGTTAAGGAGAGGCACAGTTACTAACACAATCAATCAAAGCTATGAAGCTACATCATTGACAAAAATAGGTAAATACAGCTAATTAAAATGGAAAACAGGCACTTGGGAAACAATAGATGGTAATATACATCTGTTCAAACACTAATAGTGCCTTAACTGAAACGATTAATCAAGAAGCTTCTCATACATGTCTTACAAATAAGCAGAGAAACCATGACCTTCGTTTAACTATCACTGGCTAAAGCATGAAGATGATGTTCAAGATATGCTAAAAAGCGATCAGTCTCTAAGCATCATGAAACAATCAGATATATCTACCATTTTACACAGCCCGGATCTCACAATTTTATATGACTAGATGCCACAATCTACACAAATTCTTAACATATCATACTCAGAACAGGAGGAGAAAATTACTGATTCACCGCTCAAGTTCATATATGTTTGCGGCTTTGCAAGGATAACAGGAAAATCACCCACGAAACCTGAGAGAGGGGACAATGAGAAAAAGGAACCTCTTTATTCAACATCAAATGCACACTGTTTTTCTCCATAAAAGAAGGGGAAAAAAAAAACTCATCTTACACCATACCTTGTCCCATTATAGCCTTGAAATTTACCTGATTCATCTGAATCCCCACTGACTCAGCAAAAACATCAATCATATCAAACCCAATCTGCATACATCTAATATATTTGAGAATCAACAAAACCAAGTCTAGAGTAGTTTTAAAAAAACATTATCAACTACAACATTTAAGTACGTTACATTATGTCTAGTCCCTTTGTATTTGTCCCCGGGATTGCCCAATCCCACAAACAGCCATGGCCGATGAACAGAAGTACAGTAGCAACGCCTTGACAACGTACTCAGCATAGCTCACAGATCAGCCAAGCCAATCAAAAGTTGGAAACTTCTTCAGGACTAAATCCCTGAATCCAATATCCCAAGCAAGCAATCTGAAAAGACAAAAGAGTATAATACACACCTAGATTAGTGTTTAAAATACTCCAAACTTGACTGTTTTTTTTTTTTTTTGTGAATTATCAACACAGAAGCTCATAACTATAATCAATGTTTTCAAATTCGGGCATATTTAAGGCATCACAATAAAAAACAAACTAGAACATTACTCACGATTGCTCTAATTCGGGCAAATATTTGATTGCAGAAAGAGGAGAGAGGAAGCAGGGACAAGGAGGAGTCGAAAAGAAGAAACAGAGAAGGACGATGGCTCACGATTTAGTCGGGTTTAGGGGTTTATGACAGCAACCGGCACGAGATGGACATGTGTGTTTCTGGGTAAATAGGTTCTGTCCTGAAATGCTAGTATTCGAGGACAGAAGCAAGCAAACGAGAACATAAAATAGGGATGTTCCGTAATTTGCCATAATTTTATTGTGCCATAATTTGCAAAACAGTAATAATCTCACTTTGATTTTCAGAGAGTAACAATTCTTGGGAAAGTGGATTTACGGGCAACAACAGTGCAACTAAGACGTAGATATTTTCTTCTAAAACTGCCTCATCTTTTTCTTCTCCTGAAATCTCCAATTTGAGCACAGAACATGTGATCGAGCTAGTGAATCTTTAGTCAAGCTCAACAGATAAAAAAAATGATAACTTATTAAATGGAAAAGGCAAAGAGTGTTTAAAAGATTTCAAATCAACAATGGCAATTGAGAGAAAAGAATAATTCCTCCAAAATTCTCACTTGCATACAAAAACAAAAACTCAAAAATCAAGACACTTCTTCTTTCTGTTTCTTCTTGTATAAGCACCAAAACTTCATCCTTCTCTCCCAAACTCAATCCATCACCAACCTTCTGGTTTTTTTTTTTTCATTTTTGGGGGAATCGGTTACCCCAATTTCCCCAATGACACTCCTTTTTCCTTCCTAATATACAATTTCCTACCATCCAAGGTAGATATTTCATTTTCAAACTTCTGAAGGATAGACCCATTATCATCCCTCCCACGAAAAACCAATGGTGAAAAATGCAAACAAAAAAAAAACACTTTTGTAAAGACATAAATGCAAAACTGACGACGCTTTGTGGTGGAGAACAAAGCTCACAAGACTTTTAAAAATAAACAAAGACACCCGGATTGGATTGATGAGTTTAGGAGGAGAGCATGGATTGCAGAGCGAGCTGCTGCTCGGGTTTCAGCGTTGACCATGTTGAAGCCAACGCCGTTGGAGGCAGTGTCTGCTGAAGTTGCCTCAATATATTAATCATACGACCTGCTGTCTCTTCTGTCACCACATCTTTCCCAGTAAGCACCTGGCCACACCATATAAACATTGATTTCTCCATGAGTACCAATGATGCGAAGATCACAGAAAGAAAAAAATGTTGTAACAAACCTCAGCAAAAACTGTTAAGATTTTTGGTAGATACTGGTTATTGGGGCCTAAAAGGTCCACATCTTGCCTGCACGTTTATCATCAATTGAGGCAGCTTTAAATTAGTCACAAGGCAACTATAATTTGTAAGGTTAATTAGAATTAAAACTCATTGCTTACCTCTCAACCATTGAGCAGAGCTGATCATGAACCACTTTGGCTTCAATAACATCATTATTAATAGGTAAACAGTTCAACCACGCAGGAAGTACCTAACAAAACCAAAAGGTATCATGTGGTTATAGAAACCAACCACATGTATTTGTTCATGCCGGAGAGAGGTAAACTAGATAGCTATCTTAAAATACCTGAGAAGAATCAATACTGTCACGGTGAAATTGGCAGATCTTGCCCACAGCAGAAACAGCATTATCATATGCCATGGCATTTTCAGATTGCCGAGCATTAGGCTGCTGTATCACAACATTTAATCTTGACAGAGCCTCTGTTGAAACAAAATAGTTGTTAGTTGACTGTAAAATATGGGACCAAACGCCCAAATACATACAGTGGGGAAATGTATACCATACCTCCAACAAGAGGCTTGAATACCGATCCACCAAACTCAGCACAAACACCAAGCCCATACACAGCGGCCTAAAATTAAAAAGAGAGTTAATACAAAACTGCATGCAGCTCCAGACACACCAGACTAACAGAAATACCTGTCGAACTTCTGGGCTCTCGTCATTGCAAGCTTCCAGTACGAATGGAAGATATGTATCATAGTATCTGGCAAACAAATATTAGGAAAAAGTACATCAGAACACTGATAACTGCTAACTGAAAAACTGCAATGTATAAAGATCCAGAATGCATATTCTTACTTGAAGGCAGCATCACGGCACTGTTCTGCAACATCATCAAAGATGCATATAGCAATCCTTCTCTCTTCAGCTGTTTTATCCCTTCCCTGAATTCATCGAATACAGATTTCATAACCAACAAGCAATACCAAAACAGAAACCCCAAGGCGAATTCAGATTGTATCAGAGCCATTCTCACAGCCAGAGTTACAGAATCAACAGAAACATGAGCTTTTGGCTATAACAGAAACAACGGATACTACTACATAAATACTCCACTTAGTATTATGCAGCCTAGAAAAACATAAAGACCTGAGCGATGATGACCACTTACCCACATAGGAGTCAGGTAAGAGGATAGTTCATCAAAGAAAGGCAGAAATGAGGCCTTGAACGTCTTCACTAGTGTTCCCAAAATTTCACCAACCTGGGGACAAACAGTATTTTAGTTTGCAATAAGAGCACTGAAAATGGTATAACTTCACCAGACTTCCATTTGACAAGTGTAAATCACAGAAACTAACTTGATCAAAAATCTCTTCCTCTTGTTCATTTTCCTCTTTAATAAGCTCTCCCTCTTCAGCGTCAAAGTCTTCAGCATTGGCCCTCTCTCCTCTTTCTTTCTTCCTACTAGAGCTTGCTGTCATAACTTGTTTTATCTCATCGACGATGGATCTAATTTTTCCTTCATCCAGAAGATTTCCAGAGATCTGAAATACAGTAAAAGCTTATAATAAGATACCACTTTCTCCAAAGGAGCACTATAACTGACTCTTAAGCCTTGTTCAAAATAAGCTCTCTATCACAGGCCCTAAACCTAAGGGAAGGATGAAAATAGGCTAGCTAAAAAGCAACTGTAAATCCAATACTTGTTGAAAATATCTCTCTATCACGTACCTGCAAACATTCATTGATAGCAGGCCCTAAACCTAAGAGAGATGATACAGTAAAAGCTTATAATAAGATACCACTTTCTCCAAAGGAGCACTATAACTGACTCTTAAGCCTTGTTCAAAATAAGCTCTCTATCACAGGCCCTAAACCTAAGGGAAGGATGAAAATAGGCTAGCTAAAAAGCAACTGTAAATCCAATACTTGTTGAAAATATCTCTCTATCACGTACCTGCAAACATTCATTGATAGCTTCCAACATGCTCACACAGATCTCTGTATCAGGTTCCTACGTAAAAACTCAATCATCAGTCCCATCACAATATAAATTACGGCCATAAATAGAAAACTAAAAGCTGAACAGCACACTAACTTTATGCAAAGCTTCCAGCATGGCTGGTATAATGTAGTCAGAAAGCTGCTTCAGATAGGATAGATCACGGCCTTGGGCTAATCCTTTCTCTATTGCTAGCTTGGCTGAGCGCATAAGTTCCGGCATGGCTAAAAAGAAAATATCCAATACATAAGAAACTTTTGTTCCGACAATCCATGAATTGGATTATAGACTATATTTTCTGATATACCTGACACAGCTGCTCTTCTCACTTCTTCGTGAAAATAGAATTTTAGCAAGGGAACCAATGTAGGTGCAACCTACAGTATACAAACTCAGTCTAATCAGTTTCCAGGCCAATACTGGAAGCCGGATATAACAAGACTTGTTATTCGACCATACTAACCTGATCAATCCAGGGGAAAAATCCTTCTTTTAACTCATCAGCATAACAACAAAGCATGTTACAAGCTGTGGCTTTTTCCTCTAGGACACTTGTTTTGATCCCTATTCTTTTGTCTCCCAAGATAATCGTCTCCATGCTGCAACAAGAGATGAAATTTAGGGGAGATGCACCTCTAACAAAACATAGACTCAGGCCTCTTTCTCACAAAACCTTTTAAAGATTTATTAAATGCAAAAGCATATGAACTAAACAAAATCAAGGTATTTAAGAACATAAACCAAACATAAAAGCAAATATCAGAGACATCATAATAATTTATTGAAGATACACGAAAGAGTGAAAACCTTTCATCATCAGAATCGTCTGCTTCATTGTCTGAATCAGCCTCAGTAATTGTTACATCTGGTTTAAGTTGAGCTGACTGAAGCAAAGGAGGCATCACAACACTCATGTATGGGAGGAAATCTTGACCTAGACACTTGCAAAGTCTAGCCCATGCCTACAAAATTGAAAGTAAATGTAAATAAGTGAACTTTCTTATTGTAGTTTACAGCATATACAGATTTAGCACGTTGTAATTGGAACTCACCTGTAGCATGTAGCTGGTTATTGGGTCGTCTGCCTCCATCTCGGATCCTTGCAATGACATAAGGACTTCCATGACCTGAAACGCACAGGTAAATGGAATCCATGCATGAGATAAAAAGAAGTAGACAAAAAATAGCACTGAAGGTAAAGAGAGAATTGTTTGACCCCTACAAGCTGCATGCACAACATACCTGTCTCGCGTCATCCCTAAATCTATCCTTCCCGACAGCCATTCCAACAAGACTAATGCACTCCATGGATTTGGCACGAAGCATTCGCTTAGATTTGTCGGTAGCATTCATCAAAATAGTTTTGAGATAAGGCATGACAGCTTCATAGTACTTTTGGAAGTGTTCCTACAAATTCAAATTGTGTAAGATGAGGAGCTGCATACATGGAAAATAATAAAGATAGTAGCATGATTTCTTCACATATACCTGTGATGAATCTGCAACTGAAGCCAGAGCTGTTAAAGCTCCTTCTTGCACCATTTGTTTACCGTTCTATTAGAAACACAATTAATAGTTGAGAGTCAGTCAGGCGCCAAAACAATTGTTCTATTTGTAATATATTTCGAGAAATAAATCAACACAATGGACTTACTTGTAGTAGCACAAGCAACTTGCTCACTATTCCGTCTAAATAAGGTGCCAATATTTCAGGTGTACAGTTCTCACTGAAGTTGAGTACTGCTGAAGCAGCATGTGCCTGCATGGAGTTACATACTGAGTCCACAGGATCCTTCTTTAAAACTTGTAAGCAAATTATATTATCAGAGAACTACTGTATCTAACCTGCACTCGTGGATTCTGGAAATCATCCATAGCAGTAGCAAGTGCCGGGAGAACACTCAGATGATGTTGATTTTGCAAATCTGGACCCAAATCTGTAGACAACTGTCCAATAGCGTTGATGGCTGCCCATCTTACGCGAGGATGAGGACTTTTAAATTGGCCCAAAACTATGGCAACCACTTGCTCCAGGTTTTTAATCATTACCTACATTAAAGTTCAAGATAATCCATATCAAATTAAAAGCCCAAACTGATGAATCTATTAGGCAGATACTCCAATATAAATCATATTAGATTAAAAACAATAAACAAAGCCAATACCTTAGAGCAACCTTCAGCAATCTGAGCAAGTGCAATCAAAGAAGCATGGTGTTTCTGCCACTCGGACGAAGCAATGTAAGCAGAAAACTGCTGATAGGCAACTGGAACAATGGTGTTCCCTCCCAAAGAAATTGCCAACCGATCCAAACACTCTTGACCCATGCTGTAGTTGCTCGTCTCACCAGCATCCTCATCCTCAGTCTCAGCACTGTACCACGCAGGTTCATCGTCAATATCCTCAAGCATCTTCATCAAAACCGCAAACAACCTGTCGATGAACTGAGGAAGCTTCCTAACCATCCCAGGAGCACGCTCCCTAGCCTCAGCCAGAGTCACCAAAAACTCAATGGCCAGATGACGCGTACTCTCCTCAAGAGAATCAGCCTCTGCAATCTGAAGCATAGAACCAACAATGTCAACAAGCTGCCTCCTAAGGAACCGTGGCTCAGTACCAGCCAACTCAATCAAAAGCTCGAGGGCCTCCTGCGCAGTAGCTTCATTCCCATTGTTCAAAGACTCAGTCAAAGTCCTTATCATCGCAGGCAACACATCCTGAAACCTATCTCTCTCCGTAGAGTTGGACAAACACTGAACGAAACTAATCACAGCGTTAAGCGCAGCAATCTTAACATCGGAGCTAGCAGAGTTACTACTCAAACACTGAAGAAACACACCATGGAGATGTTTAATATGAGGGGTCAAAGTCTCACCAACATACTGAGACAACTGCGCCAAAACCAAAAACGCGGATTCCTGCAATTTAGGCGAATCAGAAGAAACGCACTGAAAAACAAACGGTAAAATCTCCGGCCATCCATTCTCCGGTAAGATCCCGGAGGCAAGTTCAGAAACCGTATCACAAATCTTCTTAGAGTTGGATTTGGTCTCATCATGGCGCTGGATACAAGACAAGAGCGTGGATTTAAGAGACGACTGAGTGGTTAACGAGAGTCTAGGCCAGAGATAAGCGTCGTCGCGAGTGAGTAGCTTCCGGAGAAGAATAGCAGCCATACAACGACCATCGGAATGAGGAGAGAGCTGGAGGAGATGAGCGAGTTTCAAAACGAGAGTATCCGGATTCGTCTGCTTAGCGAGATTGAAAAGAGCCTCGGCGGAGGAACGTTGCTCGTTGGAAGGAGACTGGAGGTGGGAGATTAGCGTCTCGAAAGAGGCGGAATCGGAGCCGAGAATCATCGCGAGTTGCTGTTGTTGAAGCTGATTCGGGTCGGGGGAAGCCATGAGGAAGGTGGTGGCGGCGGCGGCGGCGGCGGGAAAAACTAGGGTTATAAAAAGGAGGGCGAGGGAGACTCTCTCTCTCTCTCTCGATTTAGGGGAGATTTTTAGAGAGAGAGTAAAAGAAAGGTATATTGAGGAGGAGCGAAGAAGGGATGAGGTTGTGTAAGGAGATAATTATAATTTATTTATTTTATTTCTTTCCTTTTTTATTTGATTTTTTTTTATTATTCCTGATTTGAGGTGGAGTGGGCCGTGTGGGAGGAATTAAATAAAATTAAGAGAAATATAAAGTGAGGAAATGATATGTCATTAGCTGTATTTCAATTTTTCTAGGGTGGATAATAAATTCATAAATTATTGGTATAGGCGTGATTATATATCTGGTCATTTTTATTCTAACATGATTTTAAAGCTTATATATATGGCTTTTGATAAATATTTGTAGTAGCTTTTTGAGTTTGTGAGACCAGGAAAAGCTGAGAATATTTGGTAAATATTTAAGGTCATTCAAAGTGTGTAACTTATTTGCTTAAATCCTCCGTAGAATTCTTTATCGCTTGCTTGTACTGGTTAGGATAAGTGGGCCTGTTTGATACGTGCAAAGCCCAGCCCATTAGATACTAACAGGCGCAGCCACCAGACTCGCTCTGTTTTAATTAGCGTAAAGAAGTTTAATCAACTAAACGGCGTCGTTACCAAGGCCATTAATGATCACGTGCCTCGTGCGTGACTTGAAACCCTCTCTATCTCCTAGAGTCTTAATGCATAATGTAGACCCTCGCATTGTTTGACTTTGTTCTTAAAGTTTGAATATCTAAATGACTCTGGTTCTTGCCATTGTCTACCCACAACTCGAGAACCGTACTCGATTCTACATAGGCTCATATAGTCATATCTAAATGTGCAGAGGTCTTTAGTCAAGAAGTTAAAGTATATATGTACAAGTTGGCAATAGAATGAATACAATTGAATGAAGCGGCAGTCACACTACAAAGGACTGTAACCTCATATACCTTTTTCTTGTTGCATCAAATCAGCATTACCAATATATAACCATATATATCATTGGTATTTTAGATTATGAGTGTTTGGTTGTGAAATATCCAAACTGTCAAGAGGAAGAATTAGGATTTTGATTCATTGCATTTAAGGCCAATTAGTTGAAGTTAAAACTACATTGAGGTGAGTGATTACTATATTTGAGCTTAATTCGAAGTGAATCACCTCGAAATACTGAAAGCGAGGTGATTCAATTGGGATTGGATTTCGTATTTTATGATTGAATTTGGGTCGATTAGAACCTTGCTTTGATTGCATTGTCATATAATGATGAAATAATAGTGAATGGTAGGGTAATAGAGGATATGGGGATCATATTCAAATCTGGATTCAATCTTGTTCCCATTAAAGAGTATTACTAAGGATTCAATCTTGTTCCCATTATAATGGAACCACTGAGTATTACTAAGAACACAGTTTCAGTAGTTTAATGTGGTTTTTCGTTTTGTTTCAGGAGATGAGCATACATTTTCATATTGATTATGGAGGACATTATGTTAAGAATGGAGATGGGTATGATTGGATTCATAGAGTAGAGCAGACATACCCACTATTGTTCAAGCGGTTATCCGTGGAGGATATAACTTATTCCATGTTATGCGATAGTGTGTGCAAAAAGGTTGGTGTGAATTCAACTACTACGCGCTGAAAATGAGTTTCATACCTTTGAACACAAAACCTCTGAGACAAACATATATCTTTGATGATGATGATGTTTATGTGTATCTTACGTCGAAAGATACAAATGGTTGTCGTAGTAGATTGCATGTGGAGGTTGAAACAAATCTAATGGAGAATAGTGTAGTTTNCTCTATTGGAGAATAGTGTAGTTTCAAGAAGGAATGAGTTGGAGAAGGGTAATGGTGTAGTTTCAAGAAGGAATGAGTTGGAGAAGAAGGGTAAGGGTGTATTTT
>OVAP01002357.1:0-19747 GCA_900406295.1 Aurinia saxatilis
AGACTATCAGCTACCTATAGATTTAAGTATTAAAATTTAATTAAGCATATTAGTTAATAAAATCAAAGTGAAACTATTAATTAAAAATCAGAGAATGGGTTTTCTTAATCCAATTAAACAAAAGCTAGGCTATGGGTAATTCTTTTGGAAAATCTGAATTAATAGGTAAAATATTAATTAGAGGATAGATCTGTCCTAGAACTTGAATCACTAATGTAAAATCAGCCAACTTTCGTTGCGAAGATNTCAATTAATTAACCTATAATCTAAATTCAAAGTGGCCAACAATGAGCTAGCATTAATAACAATTCTAGATGAAGAACTACTATGGCCCTGTTCTTTTATTAGTCGCTGCCGCAGCGGCTGCGATAAGAAAATAAGCCCAAAACAAGATGAATCTGGGAAGATTATAATCGCAGCGACTGAAACAAATTAAAAACCATGAAGAGTTAACGAGGGTGGTGTTGTCGCTGATATTTTCAGCGTCAGATTTAACTGATATTGTTTGTCTCCGTCTTGATCGCAGCGTTTCCCCGGATGGTGTTCACACTGTTGCCGTAGCGTGTTTCTTTAGTCGCAGTTGCTAACGCAGCGACTTATAAAAGAACAGGGCCTATGTGATTCCTCTAATAAACTATCTTAAACTATTAATTCATCATAACCTTAGAACTACCCTAAGCCTAACAAGCAAACTACTTAGACATATTCATTGAAGCAATCAATATAATGAAAGAAGAAAGCATGTAAAGGGGAAAACGGTCATTTAATTCACCAAGTATTGTGACTGGGGGAATTTATTCCGCAACTATTGTCTGCTCACATTAATTCCGCAAGTTGTGTTTGACTCTTTAAATCAAAGACTGAGAAAGTCAACCTTTAATTTTAGTAATAAAATATTAATATTCTAATAAAAATATTAATATTTTAATTAAAATAACAATAAATTTTTTTAAAATCCAAAAAAATCCGAAATAAGACATTTTTTATAAAAATGCAAAAAAAATTTAAAAAAAATCTTAAAATGTATATTTTCTAATCATTAAAATTTTAAAATTAATAAGACAAAAAATTTGAATTAATAAAGACAAAATTTTTGGTTTAATTGATTATTTTGAATAATTATCCAAAATATATTGTATTTAGGTTTAAATAACTACTTGGATTATTTACCTAAAACCGCTTTTTTATGCAATCTACTTTGAATTAATTGACTCTTTTAGATTATTTATTTGAGAATATTTATTTATCTAAACTACTTTGGATTAATTGGGTATTTTAGATTAATTATCTAAAACCGTTTATATATCCGAATGATTTTCCGAGATTTACGAGTTATAATTGAAACTACTTTAGGGTTTGAGGGTTCAGATTTTAGAGTATTGGGTTTGTTGGGGGCAACCACTTTCTTAGATTTACGATTTTAGTAACGAATAAACCTAAAACCTTACAAGTAGTTTACACTTCAAAAATAATATTTTTGAAAAATTATTTTTTAGAAATTAAATATGGAATATATAATTTTATTTTTATTATAACTAAAATATTATTAATTCATAAACATTAGAATTCTTTTTTTTTACTCTTTTAAAACTATTTTCTGGTTTATTATGATTTTTAGAAAAATATTGTTATTTTTATTAAATATTATTATTTTGATTAAATTAGTAATATTTTATTATTAAAATGAAAGATTGACTTTTTGAGTCTTTGATTTGAACAGTCAAATACAACTTCGGGAATTAATGTGAGCAAACAATAGTTGGAGAATAAATTCGCTCAATCAAAATACTTAGGGAATTAAATGACCGTTTTCCTGCATGTAAAGAGGGAATTCCAAATAGATAAATAAAAGGGTTCAGAAATTCTTCTCTAACTGGCAGAGTACAAAAATTCTTCTCCCTAAAAGCTTTGGATCTTCCTCCTTGCTTAAGTCTGAATTAAAACTAAGATATCAGAAACCTAAACCTAAAAACATGTATTTATACAGCCAAAACACGATTTGGGTCTTCTGTGAACAAATAGAAAACTTTTGGGCCAAACTGCAGATTTCCATTTCTGTGTGCTTCTCGTTGGATCCGCAACTGGTGTCGATCGACACCCTTAGTGAAATTTCCATATTTTGCTTTAATCCGAATTTCTTCATGTGCTTTCCATTTCCCTTGATCCTTTTGCTCCATAAATCTTCTAGAAAGCTCCAAATTCACCAAATGCGTGTTGTAACCTGTAAATACTAATAAAGCCTAGAAAAACACCAAAAAGACTCGATAAAACACTTTATACCGTGGCTAAAAAACATAAAATCCACGATATATCAATTGGAGTGCACAACGTTTATTAGTTTGTCTCCTTTGTTGTAGGTCTTTGTTTTAGACTTTGTTTTTCCTAGTTCCCAAATCCTAATAAACCCTAATCTGTAAATATTCTGAGATTGGTTATGTACCTTATCGATTGTACCAGTGGTAGCACCAGATGTTCGAGCCTTTTCTTCAACCCTCCAATCAGAAGGCAACCAATTGTTGTCCCCCCCCCCCTGCCGCACGCTTTCGTGACTTCAATCCTGATGGTTGCTGAGCCATGTTCTCCAGCGTCAGATTTGCTCCGGTGCTGGACATCGCGAGACTAATTCCGATTCCTCCTACGACTGTTCGGTATTAGCGGAGGAGATGAAGGAACCAGAGGAGAGAAGCAGATTGGTAGGAACGGAATTTGACATATATGCAAATTAGGGATTCGATTTGATATTTGTGAGGAATGAGCAGCGATATCGAGAAGAAGAGATATTTTGAAATAATGAAACGCTTCCACATTATGTTCTTTTTTGTTCCATCTAAAATTATTTATTCAATAACCTTTTTAGAAGGAAAAAGTGTGGGTGCAAACACAAAAATGGAATATTGTGGAACCTTTGTACTATTTCAAATTATCGCTTCCTTCTCGAAATCGCTGCCCATTAAAATCTCATTCCTCACATAAATTGAATCCAATCCTAATTCGAATTTATGTAAAAATCCGCTCCTACCGATCCTTTTCTCCCCTCCAGCTCCTTCATCTCCTCAGCTTATACCAACGCTGGTGACGGTACGGTGACATACCGTGCGGTCCTGCAAGGAATCAGAATCGGAAACAGAATGGAATTCGTATTGCGATGTCCAAAAATGGAGCAAATTCGAAGCCGTAAAACGTGGCTCAGCAACCGTCCGGATCGAAGACGTGGAAGCGTGTGGTGGCCTGTGATAACAATTGGTGTCTTTCTGATTACATAATTGAGGAAAAGGCTTAATCGTCTGGTGCTACCGCTGGTACTGTCGACAAGGTACAATATCAGTCCAAACCTCTTTACAGATTAGGTTCTTTTTGTGATTTAAGACCATGATTAACAAAACTGGCTTTTAAGTAGTCTAAATATTTGAAATTGACCTATCATGGATTTTACATGTTTTTACCCACGATATAATTGGTTTTATCGAGTCTTATTTGTGTTTTTAGAGTCCAACTTAGTAATTTCAGGTTAAAGTGCAAGCCAGGTGTTTTTTGTGCCTTTTGGAGCTTTAAGAGGCAAACTAGTGAAAATGACGATGTCGAACTAATCTGAAGAAATTCAAAGATAATATCTAAAAGAGATCTTTCCGTTGGATTTTTTATCTCATGTTTTGGTAGAAGATATGAAATTGAGTTAGCTTCTATTTTGTGGTTGTTTCAACGCATTCTGATTGAGGATTGAAGAGATATGACTGTTTTGGTGAAGACATGTCATTCAGGCGAGCATATCGAGCAAGACGAGGATTTGATGGCGTGTTGATCGACTCCACAATAGTGACGATTAACACCCCCTCTAAATCAGCAAGGGAAACTCTCTGTTTATTGCACAAACTGCCCAGAAGATCCAGAAGTTTACCCTTTTTCCTCCAGTTCGTGTTTTGACTTATAAATACTACTGTTCAGAAATTGTTTAAGCTATGTTATTAGGGTTTTAGAGATAGTTTTGAGGGAGAAGATTATTGAACCTTCTTTGGTACCTTTAGTTCTCTCTTTCAATGAAATTCAGTTTATCTATGATGTTCTGCTTAGTTATGTCTGAGTAGTTCTCTTGTTTAGTTTAGGATTTTTCAAAGGTTATGAAGACATGTTAGTTAGAGAAACACAACGAGTTCTTCATCTAGATTGTGCTTTATCCTAATTCATTGATTTACCACTTTAAATTAGATTATAGGTTAGTAATTGCATGAACAATCTTAGGTTAAATTTGTTAGATCATCTCTATCTAGCCTAAGAACCCTAATACTTTTTGTTAAGAAGACTTAAACACTTTTCTGATCAATAAACAGCTCTTTGCTTCTCTCTCTTTGTTTGTGTGTCCATCGAGAAGTGTGGGATCCTTCAAAATATCATGAAAAAATATTGATTGTGTGATATTTTGTGCATACACAAATGACTTAAAACAAGCGCTTCGTAAGAGGCAACCCACTTGTAAAGTTTCCATTTTTTCTTCGTGCTTATTTACAGTTTTATCTATTAAAAAAACTCTTCAGTTTCAAGTATCACTGAAGAAATTTCGAGCAACGCAGGTAGTATATCGATCGACGGACACTGGTCTATCGATCGATACTAACCATCCCATTCTTTCGGTCAGGCGATTATTTGTTTTTTTCATAACTTGCATGATTCTTAAGCGAATTGAGTGATTCAAAAGCCTAGACTGTGTTTTTCTCTCATGTATCCATTTCTACCATTTTTTTGCAAAAATCTAAGGTATATTCTTCAAATATTCAAATTTTAAGTTCGTAGCTCAAGATGTGATTTTTTCAAACTTAGCTTGAATTGCTTCATACACTAACTGATAAATACTTTCCTAGGTGGTTAGTAAGTGATTTAGACCATCATTAGCCATTATCCAATTGATTTTCACATGATTTTAAGAAATTCTTAGTTTAGAAATTTTGCAAATTTGGGTTTTGGTTAGGAAGAAAATTTGAAGATATTTGATAGTTGTGATGTGTTGAATGATAACTTGTGGTTGTTTCCATGTGGACCTAGCTTGTGACTGACAAAATTTGATGTTACTCCTTTGAACCTTTTGATCTGTTTGGTTTGTGTTTGTATTCGCAGATGGGACAAATCGTGATACTTCAAGCAAACAAGGAAACGCACTTACTCTTCAAATAGGCATGTCATTGACGTTATGTCAACAATGATTATTAGACTACCTAGCGGTTACCTCGTTTACCTTTTTGTTTTGAATTATATATATCTTCCTTTGGGGTAGCTCACACTGGGGATAGTGTGATTCAAGTTTGGAGGAGGAAAATACTAATGTATTTTGCTTTGTTTTGGTTTTTGTGTTTATTTTATATTTTATTTGAGACATTTAATTGAGTCAAAACCAGTTTTGAATTATGATCTTTCTTGATCATACGATCGATTTTGTGGCCTAGTGACCATTTTTACAAGTCTTGTTTGAGACACTCAAACCCCATGCTCAAGCTTCCCCCAAAGTGTTGGACCAGTTGGGAGAGCTGTGGTGGTAGTATTAAGCAAGATTCTCAGGATGATCTTGTTTAGATGATAATCACAAAGCTGCAGCTTCTAAGCTATGGTCACACGTAAGAGAGTTCGTAACTTTCAAACCTCTCACATTCTTAGGTTTTATTTTGCTTGAGGGAAAGCAAAGCTTAAGTCTTGGGTTTTATTTTACCCATGATATATTGGTTTTATCGACTCTTATTTGTATTTTTTAGAATCCAATTGAGTCATTTCATGTTAAAGTGCGAGCCAGGTGTTTTTATGCATTTTGGAGCTTTTGGAGGCAAACTAGTGAAATGACGATGTGGAACCTGTCCGCCAGTCTGAAGGGCTTCAACGATCATATCCGACGAAGGTCTTCCCGTTGAAGACATGTCATTATGGCGAGCAAAGCAAGCAAGACGAGGATTGGATGGCGTGTCGATTGACACCACGATAGTGACGATTGACCCCCCCCCCACCTCTAAATCAGCAAGGTAAATTACCTTATATTGCACAAACCGCCCATAAGTTCCAGAACTTTACCTTTTTGGCCCAACTAGTGATTTGACCTATAAATACTATTTTCAGCCATTGTTTAAGCTAAGTCTTATTTTTATTAGGGCTCAAGAGAGAGTTTTGAGGGAGAAGATTGTTGAACCCTCTTTTATTAGCTTTAATTATCGGTTGGCCGGGAATGTGTCAGTTCATTGTAGTCAGTTGTATATACTCGTTGTGTTCTGTTTTTGAGACTCTTCTAACACTAAACAATAATTAATGCAAATCTGTTTTCAAACTAGTATAATACAAACTAAAAAATGTCTTATGAAGAAAAAATATTCGCCTAATTAACTGACAAAAGAAGAATGAGATACGAAATTCAGTCATATCAATTAATTTGTTTCATGTTTTCTTTTCAAAACTATAAAATGGATTCGCATTTAATGCATACCTTATTTTGGAATTCCAAGATTCGTCCAAAAACCCGACTAACATGAATGAAAGCTTCAACAACAGATCTAAATGGACAAGTCTCAAAGAACACGCCGACGAGAAGGCTTAACACCCTACAAAAAAAAAAATCTAACAACAATTTAAGCGACTGAGAGTTACTCCATGTTGCAAATCAGAAGAAGGAAAGCAGCTAATGAAAAAGAAACAAGAAAAAAAAACGGTTAACAATACCATCATCGAAGGACGGCGGAAGCTGAAACTAAACCCACGAACTAGGGTTTTCCCATTCTTTAATTTTTTAATCTATATGAGAGATGATTATTAATAAGATATATATGGGGTTAAATGATGGGCTTAGAGGTATAAATCAATAGTTTACAATTTGAAGGCCTACTAAAAGTACATATGAGCCATGTGTTAACCTAATTACTATAATGTATTTTATGACATATTTTTAGTCTTGTTTTTTTTGTCTTTAATCTTCATTCATCATGTATTTCACTAGTTGTCATGCATTGGGTGATATTCTTGCATTACTAGTTCATTTTAGGACTTTGCATAAAATTGACTAACAGGAATAATTACTTTTTAAAAAATCAAAATTAAATACAAAAATTCTTCTAATTACATTATATTTTCCTATTTTCGTGTATTGGTTTAATAACCAAATATGACATCGATTAATAGGATAAATCGGTATTTATGCAAAATTTGGGTAAGCCACAACCTTCACTTAATTAGACTAAGAAACTAATGATGTTTATGATTAGTCAAAGATGAAAAATTTATCTAAAATAAAAAATAGTAAACTGTTGACATGTAAATAGAAAAATCAAAATATATTGAAATTGATATATTTTTATTTTATTTATTACTAAAATGTTTTAAAATGACAACAATTTTTTTTAAATAACCCCCCCCCTTCAAATTACTATTGTAATAATGAAAAAGGTTCTTGGAATTAAAGATATACTAAAACTAAACCTTTAAAAAAATATTTATGTAGCCAAAACACGTTTTCGGTCTTCTGTGAACTTTCCATAAGTTCTGGGCGGGTTCTGCAATAAAAATGAAAGTTTCCATAGCTGATTTAGAGTGGGTATCGTTCGACACCTTTGTGGGTGTCGTTCGACACACTAGTCAATCCTCGCCTTGCTATGTTTGCTAGCCAGAACGACATGTCTTCACTAAAATTGTCATATCTCGTCAACCGTGAATCAGAATGAGTTGAAACCATCAGCAAAGTGAAGCTAACTCAATTTCCTATCTTGTGTCAAAATATGAATTAAATACCCCACAAGAAGACCTCCATATGATATGATCTTTGAAACCCTTCAGACTGGTTCTCTAACATTATTTTGCTAGTTTGCCTCCAAAAGGTCCAAAATACTCTAGAATTCTCCAAAATCACCAAATGTGTGTTTTCACCTGTAAATACTATTAAAAACTAGAAAGACACCTAAAAGACTCGATAAAACACCTTATACCGTGGCTTAAAACCATAACACCCATGATATATCATTTACCTTTATGATTATGTTTTGTTTTTCTTCATTTATGTGTGGTCAGTTTTCTAGTTATCTTTATGGTTTTTTTATTCAAATGGTTAGACACAAATAGGTTAGTATATTGATTTCTTCATTTATTGTTAGTCCTAATGCTTAAACTAGAATGTACACCTAGTTTATGATGATATGTTCAATATATTCACCAAAAGTATTATAGGTTGCTAGATCTACAACAGATGAACAATTTGTCCTTAGCCAACAAAATTTGAGGCTAAGAAAAATTGTAGACTTATCAAACCCATTTATAGTGCTTCCTAACAATTTCTAGATTCATGCAAGAGATTATATTTCTAGATTGCTTAGGAAAGTGATTGTTGCCACAAAAGTGAATCAATTATATTTTTATGTTTGATTCAAGATTGTTCTTAATTAAAACCGAGTAAATGTCTAATCTTTGTTCACAATTCGTAAGATTTTTATAAATCTAGCATTTTTTAGTTTATTGAATTCAAAATCGTAAAAATCGAGTTGTCATTTAGAAACCAAAAACCCTTTTATTCATTTGTCTTAGCTGAATTTAAATATTTTACATTTTATAGTGTAAACATTGGAGTTTGTGGTTCGACCCTGAAACTATACTACAACATCACTGTTGATAGGTAGTCAAAGGAATGTATTTTACTAGTGTCTTTATGACATTATATGATAGTGTATGTACGACATAACCACATTATCCATATTGTAAATAGATATGCGAATGTGAGCAAATTTAGTGTTTTTTTTTGTATGACATTACACCCGATTTTATTAACTCTTTTTGTAAAAAAAAAAACTTAATTTATATAGGTGGCCTCGTTTAGAAAACCTTCTAGAACCGCCCATGACCCTAAGTAAATAAGCAATCTAAAAAAAACATGGGTCACCGTTACATAATAATAAATAATAATCATATTTTAAAGAGTTATTAAGTCTCTCTCTCTCTCTCTCTCTCTCTCTCTCTCTCTCTCTCTCTTGTCAGAATAAGTTTCTCTCTCTAAAATCTAGTTTCTCAGCCTTATCTCTTCAATAAAACCAGATCTCCGTGTCTCACTCCGGTGACCGGTGCACCAACATTCTCTGCGCCATCGCCCGTCTGATCTCGTTCTTTTTTTGTATGTCGTCTTGCTTTTTCTCCTCGTTTCTAGGATTAGTTTACCGTCAATTTCATTCTCAAGTCCAAAATCTTATTCAATCGCAAGGTTTTCAGATTGGGTTACTACATGATTGACTTGTCTATAATTCTGATTTGTTATACCTAGTGGCTCCTTTCTTCCTATACAAACTGTTGATTAAATTTGGGATTTGTTTTTTCTTCGATTCAAACAATTGATTTATTCGTTGAAACTTCGTTGCATTTTTTGAGGGTCGATATGGTATTTTCTTATCCGACAAGGATTGGTCCTACTTGGAAGAAAACAAAGGCTTGTGTCTCTAAGTTTTGACCGATGATATGACTGCTATTTTACCGCTTTTTACTATAGATTTCAAGTACTTTTAATAATAAAACCAAATGATTTCAGAAAAAAAGTTATGATTTTCACCACTTTATGTTTTCAAAGTATTTTCCGAAGAAATAAGTATTTTAGGTACAAAGGTGGACATTTCTCGCCCAAATCTGAAATCCGGCGCGAGAACAGGACCTCAGGTTAAGATGATATGCAGATTGGATTGAAATGAACTTTGGAGACAAGGAAGCCACATGAGTTAGCTGTCACATGGCCCTGCAATCAAGTCGTTCAACCAATAAGCCTTGGAGTTATACTCCGTTTAAGAGAAGCCTTCTGAAGCCCATCACCCTTTAGGCCCAATTGATCGACCATCAGTGCGACTGATCGACCAAAGAGAGATAACAACTGAAGACTTCTAGAAACTTCGTGAGATCACTCCATATATTCGGGAAATATCTGAATATAACATGAAGCACGTGAGAAGATTCAGAGATAACGAAATGGATATCTATTGAGCGAATCGATCGGTGGATCCTCCGGCGACCGATCTATCAGAAGAGATAAACTCAAATATTATGATTCTCTCCAGCTGATTCGATTTTATCACTTCCTTGAAGATCTCAGACATCCTCCACGCTCTATATAAAGAGACCTCTCGTCTCTGAAAAGGGGTGTGCCTCTCCACCCCACCTAGGTTCTTGGAAGAGCACTTTGCCTTCAAAAACTCTTTAAGCTTTTATTTTTTCATTTCTATAGTTGCTAGTTGAGATAATCTCTTGTATTTGAACCCCTGTTTCTATATTTATTGCATGGTTATTTTGCTCTTCGTGGTTCTTTCATATGTTAGAGTAATTTGATTGTTGGGATCAAGGTTTTTCATAGTTGCATGGTTTGGTAGATAGATTGTTTGCTGGTCATTTGAAAGAACTTTATATTTACTAGAATTAACTGAGAATTGTTAGCTTGATCACCTAGCTTTTCATTATAGATTCTCTTCGCTAAAACACCATTAGGAAGAAGATCTGACGAGTAAATGATAAGCTATACATGTGGGATCTCGACCAGAGAGTCATGTGTATGGTTGACATATCAATCCTTTAGTAGAAATCATGACTGCCCCTTTGTTGAGGTCACGTGCTTTATGCTTGAATGGGATTGAGTCAGGAAGACTTCAATACGAAGGCTACTTACAAATCTGAATAATACGGCCTGTGTTTCTAGAGAAATACCTTATTCCCGACACTTAGATTAATTGCATTAAACCGTTTTTGTTTTGTATCAATAGTTTCTTAGATTTCATCAAAAACCATTCCGATCGATCAATCGAGTACTCATTCGATCGATCAAAACCCTCATAAACCATATTTGCATCTTAGCTCGATTTGAATCTAGTAAGCTTGCAGCGTAGCAATTCCTTTCCTTGTGGATATAATCCCTAAGTACTACTGCGAGACCTATGCGCCTGAAGGAAATATTTTGGGCGAAAACTAATCCCCATCAAGTTTTATGGCGCCGTTACCGGGGAAAGGTTGATTTATCATTGTTACCTTCAAGGTTCGGACTAGAATCCAGACTAAGAATTTCCCTTTCTGCATTTGTTTTTCATTTTCAGCATATTTAAGTTTTCAGTCTTTGCATATTTCATTAAGAACAATGGGCAACATAACTATAGAATGCAAAAGGAATCCATATTCATGTACTGAGGAGTTACCGAAAATATCATTTGCATGTTATCAACAAATAAAAAAGATGATACAGGAATCAGAAGCAAGGATAGAAGACAGATTCAGTAGAATAGGTGAAGGATGAGCAAAGACCTTAAGAATGATCAAGGAACGAGGCTTATCCTCTGAACTTGAAGATGAGGAAACAGCACAACTCAGCCCACATGATCCAAGCTCTTGCACCTTACCACTTATGAATGTCTTTAATTTGCCTAAACCTGATTGTATTGTCACAGATACAGCATTTGAAGACTATGGACACGCTCTGGAGAGTAAAGATAGAAAGATAAAGGAACAACATGAAGAGATTACATACTCAAACAAAAGATAAAGGAGTTTGAGCGCGAAAATGAAGAACTTAAGAAAGTAACACTCAATCCCTTTACACCTTTAAACACTAACTTTTCTTCTGAGTTTTATGATACATGTCTAAAAGATTGCTTCGCCTTTGATTACAGCATGATGGGAGTTCATAAAATTAAAATGAACGTACCATCGATTGAACGAGTGAACTCACCGATCGATCGCATAAGAATGAAGAACATGTTGGAAGGATCCAAATGACTTCTAACTCTGAGATCATCGACGAGAAGTACTCACCGTTTAACTACTTGGACGCACCACATAACGTCAACAGCATAAGCAAGAACGGTTACAAGTCCAAGGAATCAAAGAAAGACTTCAGTGTCACTCTCAATGCACTTCAAGACACATTCAGAGGAGGAGTCTTTGATGACACTTCCTCTGACAAAAAAAAAAAAAAGAAGAACCAAAGGTATTCAACTCTATAATCAAAATAGCACGGTGAAAAAGGCATTCATTCGAGAAAGAGGCCATACTGATTTTCGATGGAAATCCTATGATAAATCATGGATCGGTTATGTTGACAGTGGACATTGTTAAAAACAAACTACCTGATCCACTTCGAGACAAAGATTCAATGAGCCAGCACATTTCACCTGCTCGGTGAATGTCAAGCTAAAGACATAAACATAAGCAAAAATTCAGGTAAGTACTATTAATATTCTCTACTCTAATTTATTTTAAGTCATTTTGCAGGGGACAACCAGGAAAATGTGGAAAGAAATGGAGTTGACTATTTAACTGATCGAACATTGTGGGAATCAATCGATCAAGGCACCATTCGATCGATCGCCAGAACAATGATTGGTCGAATGGAAAGTAGGGTGGCGTGTCAGTGACACGTGCGTGGTGCGCACGTGCCCGACACCCTTCTTCTTCAACCTTCGACTGTCCTTCTCTTATTTCCTTAGCAAACAAAAAAAAAACGTTTTTCGATTTCTCTCTAAAATAATGGAATCAATCGATTCAAAGCTTGAATCCGCTCGATTTTGACTTATCTTTCTAACCCAACTATCAATTTCAATCAAAAACCAAGGTAAGTATTCGAATCTGGAACTTTTAGAATTCAGTCATAGGTAGGAAAATTCGATTTTTAGACTAGGTTAGTGATTCTCTCGCAAAGTTGCTTTGGAAAAGTTGTTAGTATGATAGTTTTGAGTTTCATGCCTTGGATTCATTGTTTGGTTGATGTTTTGAAAAATTGCTAGATTTAGATTTTTAGAAATGACAGATTTTTCAAAAAATAAAAAATTCGATTTTTATTTTTGCATAAATTAGCTTGTAAAATCTAGTTAATCATGCTATTTTGAGAATATTTTTAGGAATTATGGTTAATTTTAAAAATATTTAAGAATGATAGATGATTTTAGTAGAAAATGAAAAAGTTTAATTTTGTTTTAGACATTCATCACAAGTTTTAGTTAACATTTAATCTCTTAAGTTCAAATTTAATTTTATGAATATTTTTAGACACTTATGCTTACTTATAAATTTACTGATATTTGCAGATAGCTAGACGTTCAGAGAGACTTGCGAGCTAATATGAGGCTGCCTCCTCTAGTACGAGGAGTGATACCATGGATCCACGGGTTACACCCGATGTGGCACTTACAGCATTTATATCGAGGAAAGGAGTGAACTTAGGGTCTGCCTCATCGGGGTATCAATCGACACTCACTGAGGTGTCGGTCGACACCCATAAACAATTCTCTGCTTCCACAAGGTGTCGATTGACACTCAAGGTAGTGTTGATCCACACTGCTCCGATCCGGACCAAATCATGTTGGAAAATGACTTAAATCATGTTCACGTGCTCCTCTGGTATGATATCTTGTATGGACACTTCCTCATTGATCCTAAGCCTGGGTAGGTGGTCAGCAACGCCATTCTCAATCCCCTTTTTGTCCTTGACTTGAATGTCAAATTCTTGAAGTAAAAGGACCCATCGAAGCAAGCGTGGCTTGGAATCCATCTTGTTTATAAGGTATTTGAGCGCGGAGTGGTCTGTATGGACAATTTCACTCGATCCCACCAAATATTGTCTGAATTTCACAAAACCAAAAACCTAGGCGAAGAGCTCCTTCTCAGTTGTGGTGTAGTTATTTTGAGCATCATCCAATGTACGGCTGGCATAGAAAATGGCATGGAGCTTCTTGTCCTTCCTTTGGCCCAGCACAGCTCCAACAGCATAATCACTCGTGTCACACATCACTTCAAATGGCAAAGTCCAATCCGGTGGTTGAACAATGGGAGCATTCACCAATGCCTGCTTAATCTGTTCAAACGAAGATAAACAATCAGCATCAAAAGCAAATTTGACATCCTCACAGAGGAGGGTGGTGAGTGGGGGGTGATTTTTTTAGAAGTCCTTGATGAATCTCCTATGAAACCCATCATGTCCAAGGAAGCTTCACACTTCTTTTACATTCGTAGGAGGCTTGAGGCTTGTCATGACTTCAATCTTTGCTTTGTCCACCTCTATACCGTCCTTTGGAGACCTTGTGACCGAAACTATTCCATCATTCACCATAAAGTGACACTTTTCCCAATTAAATACCAAGTTCTTCTCCTCACATCGCTGCAAGACCTTGCAGAGATTGGCCAAACAGTCATCAAATGAAGAGCCATAGACCGAAAAGTCATCCTTGAAGACCTCCATAATGACTTTGATCATGTCCGTGAAGATTGCCATCATACACCTTTGAAAAGTCACAGGAGCATTGCATAATCCAAATGGCATTCTACGATATGAAAAAGTGCATAATCCGTTGTAGCCATCGAGGAAACAATAATAAGGATGGTTGGTCAGTCTCTCTAGCATTTGATCGATGAAGGGCAATGGTAAATGATCCTTCTTTGTTGTTGAATGGAGCTTTCTATAGTCAATGCACATTTGATGTCCAGTGATGGTCCTTTGAGGTATGAGCTCGTCTTTATCGTTCTTCACAACCGTGATTCCTTCTTTCTTAGGCACAACATGAACCGGACTGACCCACGGACTGTCTGAAATTGCATAGATGATTCCTGCCTCAAGCAACTTCACGATCTCCTTTTTTACTACTTCTTTCAGATTGGGATTCAACCTCCTTTGATGCTCAATTGATGACTTGTTCTCATCCTCAATATGGATCCTATGAGTGCATAAATCTGGATATATAGAAATATCATCAAGAGAATAGCCAAGAGCTTTGTGAAACTTGCGCAACTTATTAAGGAGGAATGTGGACTCCGCATTCTTCAAGGTAGAAGTAATAATAACTGGAAAGGAATTATTAGGACCAAGATATGCGTACCTTAATCCTTGGGGTAGAGGCTTTAGGTCCAACTTTGGTGCTTTGGACTCATCCCACTCATTTGAAGATGCAATTTTCTTCGGTGTTTGGGAAAGCAAATCTTTGGACACCATATTGCACATTTGGTCGCTAGATTCGAGCATTCTTGAGAACCGGAGTGTTACATCATCCAAATGGTAGTTTGTGGCACATCTTAGGGCATCTTCAAGCTCATCTTCAAGCTCCATTCCCTATAGATTTTCCTCCGCCTAATCAGAGAGAGTCTCCACATAGAACGTTTGGCCATCAACCTTTGGACACTTAATAAGCTTGTCCATGTAGAAACGCATTTCGAATTCTCCAATGTTGAGGTCTATGACGATGTTCTTGCAATCAATCAAGGCTCTAGCAGTGGCTAAGAATGGCCGTCCAAGAATGAGAGGATCCTTTGGCTCTTAATCATACTTGAGGACTATGAAGTCGGTGGGGATGTAAAACTTTCCCACTCGGACTGGTACATCTTCAAGGATTACTTCAGGATAACGAGAGCAGTCGGCAAACACCAATGACGCCTTAGTCTCCTTGAAGTCCAGCATCCCCATCCATTTAGCAACTGAAAGAGGCATCAAATTTACACCAGAGCCAAGATCACATAGAGAGTTTTCAAAACGATAATCCAAAATTGATAAATCAAACACAAAACTCCATGGATCATCAAGCTTGGTTGCATTTGATTGGTGAGGATCATTGTGGCTCCCCTAGCTACTGCATAGACGCCTTGTTCAAGGCTACACTTGCTGGAAATGACCCGCTTGATGCATCGCTTGAAAGGAGGTGAAGTCTCGATCGTGTCAAGCATTGGAATTTCAAGTTTCACTCTTGAAAGGATGAGGCGACACATCTAATCTTCTCTCCCTGTCTCTTGGACTTCTTAGGAGCAATAGGGTAAGGCACCTTAGGCTGGTTTGAGGGTGTAGGAGGTGTAGATGGTCAAAAGAGCTGATTAGATGAAGAAGAATCCGTGTTTGGCTGCTTCACAGATGGGTTTCGATCGACACCATGTTGTCGCGAGGTCGCTTCTGAGTACCCAACTATTTTGTCGAGGTGAGCTCGACATAGGTCCATGTTCAGCGTCGATCCTGGGTGGGTGTCGATCGACACCATCCTTGTGTCGATTGACATTTTCTCCTACAAGCGTGTCCGTCGCCTGATTTTCCGTGGGGTGTCGATCGAAACTGATATGTGCTGGACTCGGATTTTCTTCACACATGATCTCTTCGTCCACATCGTCAAAATAGATCATCTCCTCATCAACTTGGACGTTCATAGGGATCCCTCCCAATTGTTTTTCCACTCCTTAAGGTAATGGCATTGCAATTTTGCTTGTGATTTGTTTTGGTTTTGCCTGGCAAGAAACCTTCTTGTCTCCTCATCAATTCGGCCATTTGAGCTACTTGCAAATCTGTTTTCATCTGATGTGCAGCCAGCTGTTCATATTTGCCATTGAGATTGGTGTACAGATCGTCAAGCTTCCCATTGAATCCCACTTGCATCTTTTGTTGTCCTTCAAGAATTTGCTCGAGCATTGACTTTGTATCATCGTCTTGAGCCTTAGGAGAATGATATGATGTGTTTCCATAGTTTCTTCCTTCACTAGTTAGTTTCTGGTATCCACCATTAAATGGCTTGTTGTAGAAGGGCTTGTTGTATTGACCATTGTTGAATCTTTTGCCATTGTTTCCCACGTAAGCAACATCTTCTTCATTATATTCTTTCTGGACAGCATTAACATCGGCAAAGTGCACACTCTTGTGGTTGGTAGTCTTGACCAGCTGCTTCATTATTTCAACAAGCTCTTTCATTTGGTCGATCTCCACACTATTCACTCTCTTCGAACGATCGTACTCCTTATTCCTGTCCCTATAGCTCCCAGCAAGGTTTTCAATGAGCTCTTTAGCTCCATCCACAGTTTGTGTCATAAATTTCCCCTTACTCGCAGCATTCAAGGCAGCCTTGTAATCCCATCCAACACCATCATAGATTATGCTAAGCATTTGGTTTTCGGTAAAGCCATGGTGTGGACAATCTCTACGATAAGACTTGAACCTTTCCCATGCTTCACAAAAAGTCTCACCATTAAGTTTTTCGAAGTTTGCAAGCCATGCTTTCAGAATTGCTGTCTTTTGCTTGGTATAGTAGTGATCCAAGAATGCAGCTCGAATCTGTTCCCATCCATTGAGTGATTTCGGTGGAAGAGAATTCAGTCATCCTAGTGCTTTATTTGTCAAGGAAAACTCAAAGACTTTGCAATGATTTTAGTCGAATGTCACTCAATCAGCTTGTGAAGTTTCACAAATCTTCTCAAATCTGTTGATGTGATCCATGGGGTTCTCATGCTCATGTCCATGAAATGGTCTTTCCACAGGTAAGATCAGCTGAGGGACCACAATTGGAAATTTGTCCTGGTAGAAAGTGTGAGGCCTATCAGTGCCTCCGATCGTGACTACTTGCTGATTTCTATTAGCATTTTCAATAGCCTCATCTCTTCCTTCATTTGAGCATTGTCTGCAGCAATTTTTTTTAATTCTTCCAGCATAACGGTTGCATCAAATTCTCCTGCCATTGTAACTGTTTTTGGCTTAGCTAAACGGTTGTTCTTCTTGACTTTCTCTAGCTCAGTGTGGTCTAAAAGCTCTTGAGAATTTTCACTCCTCAAGTGCATACACCTGAAACACCAAAAAGAAAAATAAAAAAAGAGACTAGTTAGTAATAGATAAAAAGAAAATAAAACCAAATAAAAAATGCAAATCTATATAAAGGGAAGGGGGACCAATAATCTGAGGATCTGCAACCTAATTTTACTATTTCACTTTTTCTGTCAATTTCATGTAATTCAAAGCTCAAAGAGAAATTATAATGGAAACTCTTGATCTATATTATATTCTTTGATTCTTTTCCCACTTTCATTCCGTAGAATTGCCTCGAATCGAACGGTTAATTTTTGCCAAACAATAATAAAAAAAAAGGTTATTAGAATACAAGTAAATGATGTTTAGTAGACAAAAATACCATTGGGCTGAAAAGTTCCTTTAAAAAAAAAATAATTAAAACATTCATTAATTTTTATTATAAATATGAATTTATGGGGAAGACTTACTAATATATAGGAAAGCTTTCCTAAATTTTTGTAAATGACTATTTAAACATCTCAAATAACTTTAAACATTCAAAAAAATGTTCTCAACTGATTTATAAAAGTTAGGGTTCTAAAATACGGTCTGTACAGTTGGATATACAGCTTGTAGATTGACAAACTAAACTGTTTTTAGGCTATACAGTGTATATGTACAATGAAGCATAAATCGCCCATATATATGACATTTATAAGGTGTATATACGGTACCGCATATACGGAAACTATTTGTTATTAACAAAATTATGTAGATTTCTTAAGATTTATGAAAAATAATTCCGTAAAAGAGACTTGAGATTAATTTTCAATCATATATAACCATATTATATAATTATACATAGAAAATCATGAAAATTAGATTCAGTCATTATTAAATTTTTATTATTACATTGGAAAGTTACGTGGATACGTTTTTCCGATTTCTTATTTCATATATGAGATTTAATTATGAATATTTGATTTTAGACTTTAGCTTATTATTTCAATACTTGTTAACCTTTTTAAATGTTATGGTGTACAATAATTACATAAGTTTTAGTGTTTATATTTGTTTTAAAATGAAAACAAATACCGACCGTATAGTCCACGCATATACGGCCGTATATACATCTATATGCTATACAATGCTTTGGTGTACGTCTAGCGTATAGTGTATTTTAAAACACTTATAATAGTTTACTAAAACATGTATTAAGGATATCGTCATCTAATTATGTGGTTTCATAATTTAGGAAGAGTTTATTCATATTAAGGAAATGTTTTGTGAATTTTTTTAATGTTTTGGAAACGCTTCATAAATTTTTAGAAATGATTATTTAAACATCTCAAATAAATTTAATCATATAAAATGTTTCTCTTAAATGGTTTATGATAGTTCACCAACCCATTTATAAGAATATCATTATTTTTTTAATAGTTTAGAAAGAATTTAGATAATTTTTCTTAATATACCACATTTTGAAGGGCGAGCTCCAAATATACCACTAAAAGTTTATGTTTACCGAAAATTCCACAAACATTAAAAGTGATTTTCAACGGTTTAGATTTTTTTTTGGGTTAGTTATTTTATATTTAAGGTTTAGATTTGAGGGTTTAGGGTTTAGTTTTGAATGTTTAAATTTTAATTTAAGTTTGTGGTATTTTGGAAAATTTTAAATTTTAATCGTGTTTTCATAAAATTAAAGGTTTAGTGGTATTTGTGGAACTACCGCTTCAAAAGGTGGTATTTTTTAAATCTGCCCTTTGGATATTTAGGAAGAGCTTTCTAAATGTTTTAAATGTATAGTGATATATTGCGTTTTTAACTCGTTCTAACCCCGATTTTAAACTGTTTCTCGAGTCTTTTAGTGTTATTTTAAGGTCTTAATAGGAGCAAACACGTGGAGAATGGATTTGAGCTTCAAGGTGGGAGTTGTAAGGCAATTTGTGAAGAATCCATGAAGAAAAGCACATGGATCAATCGATCCATACGTAGATCAATCGATCCACACATGGATCGATCGATCCACACGTGATCGATCGATCCATGCACACTTCACACCACCGTTTCAGCCTTGGATTGACCATGGAGACTTGGATCGACCGATTCAGCCAAGGATCGATCGATCCGTGACCACAACACACCAACGTTTGATGCNTGACCATGGAGACTTGGATCGACCGATTCAGCCAAGGATCGATCGATCCGTGACCACAACACACCAACGTTTGATGCATGGATCGATCACCAAGCCATGGATCGACCGAT
>OVAP01002358.1:0-19744 GCA_900406295.1 Aurinia saxatilis
AACACTTTATATCGTGGCTAAAAACCATAAAATCCACGATATATCACTTCCTCGAAAGAAGTACATAAAAATTGTGGCTTATCTTAAGAAAGTGCTAGATCTCAAAACTACAATTTTTGAAGATATCATAGGATGTATAAAAGCCTATGAAGAAGAAGAAGAGTCTCAAGAGGATCAAAGCAAACCGATGTATGCAAACATGTTAGGACAAACAAGTAAATCAAAACGGGAATACAATGGAGATTATAGAGGCAGAGGCCGAGGAGGACGCAACAGGGGAAGAGGTCGTGGAAAGTTTAATGGAGGAAGATATACCCCAAGAGTGACATGTTATCGATGTGACTAGCTAGGTCACTATGCCTCTGATTGCCCTGATTGACTACCCAAGCTACAAGAAGCTCAGGAGAATAAACACAAGGATACACAAGATCATACACAAGATGTGGATGAACTTATGATGCATGAAGTAGTGTTTCTAAATGAGAAAAATTGCATACCAAGCAAGTATGAAGCAATCACAAACGAGGAGAATATATGGTACCTTGACAACGGAGCTAGCAACCACATGACCGGAGATAGAAGATATTTCTCAAAGATCAATGACTTTGTTACTGGAAAAGTGAGATTTCTGGTGATGATTCTCGCATAGACATCAAAGGGAAAGGGTCAATACAGTTTATTGACAGGAATGGTGAACCAAGAGTGATGAATGATGTCTACTTCATCCCTGATTCGAAAAAAACATTATTAGCCTCGGCCAAGCTACAGAAGCAGAGTGTGCCATCAGAAGGAGAGGAGATTTTTTTACAATGCATGATCGTAATGGAAAACTACTTGTCAAAGAAAGTAGGTATAAAAATCATCTATACAAGGTGTGTATGGGGATAAGAGACACCGTGAGTCTACATTTAACAGCCATCAGTGAGTCAGGCAGATGGCATGCGAGGATGGGTCATGTAAACTTTGAGACAATAAAATCAATGGTATAAAGAGAGCTTGTAAGAGGAATTCCAACTGTTAGTATTCAAAAGGAATTTTGGTGGTTCATTTCTGCTCGGGAAACAACCAGACGAGTATTTCCTCAAGCCAGTACGTACATAGCATCCAAGATACTTGAGCTTATACATGGAGACTTTTGCGGTCCCATAACACCTAGTACAATGGCTGGAAAAAGATACATCTTTGTACTCATCGATGATTTCTCAAGGTACTTGTGGACAATTTTGCTAAAAGAGAAGGGTGAGGCATTTAGCAAATTCATGAAATTCAAGTGCTTGGTGGAACAAGAATTAGGAGCGAGTATATAAACATTCAGAACAGATCGAGGAGGAGAGTTTGTATCATAAGAATTTAACTCGTTTGTGATATCTCTGGAATAAAAAGACATCTCACTGATCCATACACTCCACAAAAAAACGGGGTGGTTGGGAGACAAAATAAAACTCCAATGGAGATGGCTCGAAGCATTCTGAAGCATATGCATATGCCTAAGTATCTTTGGGGAGAGCGGTGAGACATTCTACATATTTATTTAGTAGAATAACTACAAGAGCACTCAAGGATGTCCCACCGTATGAGGCTTTGCCAGAGAAAAGACCTAATATTGATCATCTGAGAGTTTTTGGCTGTATTGAGTACGCAAAAAAAGAGGGATCACACCTAAAGAAACTAGATGACAGATCACGTGCGCTTGTTCATCTGAGAACATAACCAGATTCGAAAGCATATCGTTTGTTCAACCCTCCAACGCGGAAAATAGTGGTGAGTAGAGATGTTGTGTTTGATGAAACAAAAGGTTGGAATTGGAAGCTCAACAACACCGAATATGATTTGGATGAAAGTTTTAGCTTTACTCTTGGAGAATTTGGGAATCGTGGTCTCCAAGAAATGATGGAGAATGCTGAAATAGAGAGAATTATCAATGGTGATAATCATATAGACGATGTTGTTGAGAATGAGCATGAAGAAGATCTTGGAGATGATAATTTGGAAGAAAGTGATGATATGGAGTCACACAAAAACAGAGAATGAAGAAAGCAATGATTTCCACTCCGACAATCATGCGATACCAACTTTGAGAAGATCACAAAGACAGAGTACAAGACAAAAATATCTTGATGACTACATCATACTGGCTGAAGAAGAAGGAGTTAGATTATTGTTATGCTTAAACAACGAGCCAAGAGATTTCTATGAAGCAAAAGAATCAAAAGAATGGATACAAGCATATGAAGACGAAAGTCGATCGATCAAGAAAAAATAGACTTGTACTCTTGTAGATCTTCCGAGTCAATCTAAATCAATTGGTTTAAAGTGAGTGTTTAAGCTTAAATGTACCTCGGACGGCATCATCAACAAGCACAAGGCTCGACTTATAGCCATAGGGTATGCGCAACGGTATGGAGTTGATTATGATGAAGTGTTTGCTCCGGTAGCTACGCTTAAGACAATACGCCTCCTTATCAGTTGTGCAGCATAAAATGGATGGAAAACACATCACCTTGATGTTAAAACAACTTTTTTCATGGAGAATTGAAAGAAACTGTCTATGTTACACAACCTGAAGGTTTTGAAGAAAAGGGCAGTGAAGGAAAGGCTTGTAAGCTCAATAAGGCTTTGTATGGATTAAAACAAGCACCAAGAGCGTGGAACATTAAGTTGAATCAAGTTCTCAAGGATTTACAGTTTAAGAAATTTCCAAAGGAACCCTCGGTGTATCAAAGAAAGGTGAATGGAAAGCTTCTTCTTTTGGCAGTCTATGTGGAAGATCTACTTGTCACTAGAACATATGTGAAAGACATCGACGAGTTCAAGAGTGAGATGGAAAGAAAATTTGAGATGAGTGATCTAGGAAAGTTAATATACTATCTTGGAATCGAGGTGCATTAACATGAAGGAGGAATAACATTAAATCAACAACGGTATTCTCTCAAGATATTAGAAGAAGCTGAGATGAAAGAGTGCAACTCGGTTCATACACCAATAGAGTCTGGCTTTAAAGCTGTCCAAAGCCAAAAATGAGAAGAACATCGATGCTACGAGTTACAAGAAGAATGTGGGGTGTCTTCACTATTTGATTCACACAAGACCTGATTTGTCTTTTTGTGTAGGAGTTTTAAGCAGATACATGTGGTGTCGAAAAGAATCTCATGGAGTTGCAATGAAACATTGTCTTAGGTACTTAAAAGGCACCACTACGTTTGGATTGGTATATAGACATTCGAACTTGAAGACACCAAAACTGGTAGGATACAACGATAGTAGCCATAATGTTGATCCAAATGATGGTAAGAGCACAACTGGTCACATATTATATCTTGGTGAAAGTCCAATCACATGGTGTTAGCAAAAACAAGAAACTGTGGCATAATCCGCATGTAAAGCAGAGTTTATGGCTGGTACTGAAACAGCAAAACAAGCGATCTGGCTTTAGGACTTACTTGGAGAAATCACGAGTGCAGTATGCAATAAAGTTGTCATGCTGATTGACAACCAATCAACAATTGCCCTCACAAATTTTTTTGTGTTTTATGATCGAAACAAGCACATACATACGCGATATTATTTCATAAGAGTGTGTTGAGAATGGACAAATCGAAGTGGAACATGTACCAGGGAATATACAAAAAGTGGATATCTTGACGAAAGCTCTTGGTAAAGTCAAGTTTAAAGAAATAAGGGATCTCATTGGTGTTCAAGAGTTAAAAGAAAATGACTTCAAACTTAAAGGGAAGAATGTTGAATTAAGCTTGAATACAGCTTGAGGTGTAAACTATTTCAAAAAAATTAAGAAACTATAATATTTAGGACTTATCTAAATATATAAGAACTAGATGTTTTTTTTATGTTTTAGGAAAATCTAGACTTTCTATTTTTATATAAGAATTATCAAAGTTGTGATAGACTGATTAAATTGTGTTGAGACATTGTGAGTTTTAGTTTTGAGTTAGCTTCTAATTAAAGCTATTAATAAAAAATATATTATTTGTTAAACTTGTCTTACAATTTTGTGTTGATTATACTTATAGAGAAAAGTCTTTCATAGACCTATCTCAACAACTCATGGTTGGAGATTCTTTTATGAGTGTGAATTAAAACTTTCAAGATGAAGTTTTTCTCAATATAACGAATGAAAGGATTAGAACAAAAACGTAATAGAAAATAAAACCAAATCCAATAAAGATAGGAAGCCAAAATTGGATTAGAACCAGAACTCATATCCGAACAAGATTGGAAGTTAGCAAATCGGTAAACCCGAAAAAATAGATCAGACAAGTTTAACAAATAATATATTTTTTATTAATAGCTTTAATTAGAAGCTAACTCAAAACTAAAACTCACAATGTCTCAACACAATTTAATCAGTCNAGCGCTCTTGCCGGCTTCACCGATCTAGATCTGAGTTAGAAAGAGGTTGGAGAAAAAGAAGAGGTTTTCTAGCACTCGATTATATATTTTTTCTTTGACCTTAAACTTAGAGGGTGACATAATACAAACCTATATTGCTTGTTTTTCCAAAGAAAAGTACGCAAATTAACCACTTGGTTCTTATATGGAATTACAACCGGAGCATCCCCTCAAGCTATCAAACCAGGCTATTCTACATGCCACTTGAACAGAAATACTTAACCAGTAACATACAAAAATAGTTACAAAGCTTGCTGTGAGCAAAACACAACAATTTTTTTTATAAATAAAAGGAAATCATGATACGTCCACATTCGCAAACTACAAACCGATTAAGCATATATAACTATAACTGAGTAACTTCACTAGACGATATTGATACACATCGCGCCCTGACGAAATTCGCCCAAGCATTTATTCATGAAATGAAAGTACTTAACGTCACGTTCATGGTTGGTTGTGGTTGTGATGACCCGGGAGCTTATCTTTGATCTTCTCGAGGATACCCTTCTTCTCGTGAGGATGGTCCCCGGCAGCTCCGGTGGTTCTGGTAGTGGTGTGTCCGGTCGTGGTGGTAGCTGTGCTCGGGGTTTGTTCGTCCTTATGCTTACCGCTCGAGAACTTCTCTTTAATTTTCTCCTTTATACTCTTCTTTCTCCTCCCTCCTTGCCCATCATCTTCCTATATTATGATTATGTACTTGTCAACTATCACAAAATCTATCAAAACGTATAAAGTACTGTTTTATATAGGAGCACTCTTTATCAAATAATTTTAAAAAAAAAATATTCCAAATCACAACTTTAAATAAAAGTTGAACTACTATCATGAAAAACGGTTCTCAGGACAGATTCTTATTCTCGATTATCATATTAATTAATTAGCTAAGCATGGGCAACCCCTTGACTTCCTCCTGAAAGTTTAAGAATCTTATAAAAATCATTATTCATAGGAATCTCACCGAGCTAGAGCTGGATGAACTTCCAGACCTACGAAGATGCTCTTCAAGAGAACCATGGTGTTGTTGCCCTGTGACAGTTGCACCTGCACCTGCACCTGCACCGGCAGTGACTCCTGCTGCAGTGGTAGTCCCAGGGGTCGGGTGTGTTGCTGAGGTGCCCGTGGCAGTAAATGGATGTGTTGCTGCGGTGGTAGTCGCAGTGGTCGGGTGTGTTGCTGTGGTGCCCGGGGCACTAAGTGGATGTGTTGCTGCGGTGGTGGGAGTTGGGTGCTCCGCAATGTAGCCTGTAGTACTTTCCTTATACTGAGGAGTAGAGGTGGCGACACCAGTTAGGTGCATTGGATTACCGAACTCATCAGAGAGCACAACGGGGTTACCATGTGCGTCCGTTAGATGGATTGGGTTTCCTCGTTCGTCCTTCAAATCCGCGATTCTTTCTCTCTGTGACATGTTTTGTTTTGAGTTATTTGTGTATACGATTTTGAAAAAATACTTGGTTTGAGGCTGAACAAGTGTGCATATTTATTAGACATGTTGATGTGCATGGCTATAACACGTGGCGTGTTTCTTGTTAAGCGTATTGCCACGCACGGATAGAAAAGGAGTACCACGTATCGTGTGTGTGCTTTGATATGAGTACGTCACGAATCGGACATAATAACGTATTACCTTTTTGATAGATTCCATCGAGCAATGTTATCTTCTTTTTTTTGTTTTTCTCTTTTTATCTTGGGTGTTACTTTGTTCTGGTTATACAGTGTATAGATGTATTTGTTCGAATTAATTTAGCACTTGGTTTTGGTTGTGTTTCGACATTAAAAACACTCAGCGCATTTAAGACTAAACCTTACAAGCTGATTGGCAAGTGGCAATTATTGCAAGTTTTTGTAAAACACAATTGCTGATGGGTGACTAATTTTAGAAAGGCGTTAGTCTAAGATAATCTGTATTGGTAATCTTTTATATAATTTTTTCAATATAAAATATTAATTTATAACTAAATAATATTAAAATATTACGAAATTTTCATAAGCGAATTAAGCCGGAAAAAATAATATCTGAAAATGTATAATTGCATATGGTTCTCAGAGCTAATACTAGACACTGTAACGAGGTTTAGCATGTTCACAATAGGCGAGATATCGAGGATGTTCCAGCCTTCAATCTGGTGCAAGAGCATATGCGTATCATCCAAAAGTTGTTTGAAAACAGGAAACATACAAGGATCCTTCAACATCTTCTCCACCGGCCTTGATGAGATTTCAAATATGACATCTTTGAAGTGTAAGTTGAGCATACTTTCACTAGCCCACCAAAACACTATTAAATCTGCGCTTCATTCCTCGAAGCAATTGATGAAAATGCTCAACGACCATAAAGGAGTACGTTCCATGTATTATCTATGAGGATCCATGAGGCAAGACTAATCCGATGGGGATTGATCCAAGAGGAACCAATGGAACATTTGAGAGAGTTAACTGGTGGTTTAATACAATGTTCTTATATAAAAGAGGGAGACACCTCATGGTGGTTGTTTTGTAGGTTCTTGTTATGGAGATTCAAATAGTCTTCAATTTCCTCAAGAGCTTTAGCAAGAATGCACTATGTGTCTGGCCGTTTGTTTTCGAAAACAAGCGTATTGCGAGCCTTCTAGAGATTCCATAGTATCCATAGAATAGATGGGATGCTCTGTGATGGAGATTTAGTTTTCATCCAAAATAGGTCCTGCAAGGCACATATCTTGCAGTAGTACTTTATGGTCGAATTCACATGGAGCAGAGTGTACGCAATAGTTCACTCGAGATAAGCAACAAATATGAAGTTTATTGGGTTTTGATCGATCGACAGTATGGACTGTTCGATCGAATAAAGCGTCTTACGGTCGAATGCAGAGATTGCGTTCGATCGATTAATGCCTGAAAATGCTAAAAAAAAAAGACATGAGATAAACAAATAATTAAAGTGTTAGAAAATCAGGTAATGCATCAGAGGGTCATGGTTCGAATTATCTAGGTTAGTAACATGTGTAAATATTCTAGTTAAGGCTATATAGTTGAAATCACTATTGTTCGACTATTCTTATGGTCAGGCTTAACCGGTCTAGGTCAATTGACATCCTAGTTATCTCTCTTGGTGGCGAGAGGCGAAGCTTTGGAACTTATTGGTATGATAGTGTGTATTAGGGTTGACTCCGTATTTCATCCCCTAGTATAGCACATAAAGCCGTGACACCCCGTAGTATTAGCCTCATTGGATTTGGTCACAGACTTCTTTTTCTCTCTATATTTCCCCATGAACCTTTAGTTTCTCTCAGTTTAGCCATATAAAGTTAAACCAGATGATTACCGTTCCTAAACCGGTTGGAGCGTTTTTAAATCACGTTTTCTAAATATAAAATAATTTGTTTAAAATTTTTAAAATAATACCCGACTTCTTCTTATGTTGTCGACGAACAAAAAAAAACCAGAAACACCAAAAAAAAAAAATCAGTTCTGTAAGGTTTCTCGATCAAATTGGGGACAAGCAAATTAGGGGTAGTGAAGAGGTAGAAATCAGTCGGATTCGTGGGCTAAAGTTAATTCAACGAGGTAAACTCGGAATCTCTGGGTAATGATGGGTTCTTCATCTAATTTTTTGGTAAGAATGATTTTGCGATTTTGATCTTGATTCTGGGTTGGTTTTGCTACCTTGTTAGTATGAATTCAACTTCTTTGTAGGTTTCAAGCCGAGTGACATCAAAACATCATCTCAAGGTGTTCCCACGAGGTGTTGATATGGAGACAAACGAGAACCCTTATCGAAGATTCTTCCTTTGTGAGATTGGATTGCATATTTTAGTTTTTTTCTGTGAACTAAGTTTTGTGATTTATTTCCAAATTGATTAGATTGGATTGTGATTGTGTATTTGTAATGGTAGAGAAAAAGAGAGAATCACTTGTTCAAATGGGTTGATGATGCGTTGCTAGAGGAGATTAAGATGGTTAATGCCAAGCAACGAAGACTTGTACAAGATGTGGAAGATGTGAGGAAAAGGAGAACACCGAGCTTGAGAAGCAAAAGTTTGAGAAGATGGAGGAGGAGATGATGTGAATGGTAACGGAGTAAGTTGAGAAAGAGATATCTTTGGCAAATATTGAGATGGAGAAAATGGGTAAGGAGATAACTTACTCAACATTGAAGAAAATATGTGTATGTGTGGTCACTTTAGGCTTATTGGCATGGTTTTTCGGTTGGATCAAGGGTTGAAGGTGATTGTCTATTCACCAAATATTGATAAGGTATGATGATTTAAGGTTCAATTATTAGAATTTGGTGAGGGTGTGGGTTCATTGTCATGTTTGGTCAATGAATATTGTTGTTATGTTATGGTTTAAGTAAAAATTCCTTTGTCATACTTTTAAGTGTGTGTTATTGATGTTGTGGTATGATAGATTTTGACAATCATTGGCTCCATCCTCATTTTGCTACCTAAATCATTCTTTTTTCTTCTCATGATCCTATAACCCACATAAATTATCTAAAAGGAAGCAAAACATTTTAACTGAAATTTACATTCACAGAATTATCACACAATCCACTTAGAAATTTCACAAAAACAAGATATTTAAAACCGAGACAAATTGTGCAAAAAAAAAAAAAAACAAACCAAACTGAGACACAAACATGTGTGATTGTGCACAACAAAAAATAATGTAAAAAACCACAAGATAAGCAACCAAAAAAGGTTTTGTAGTGCACAAAAACCAATCCTAATGCACTACCTTAAACCAAATCCTAATCCAAATCATAATTTAAAGTGACATTGACCCTCACTAATCGTTTATGTTGCTTGATTATGATGGTTGCTTGAGAGGGGTTGTAACTTCATGTTCTCCATGTGATGAACCAACCTGCACAAAAAACACATGACACGTGATATAAAAACCAACATAAAAATTCACAAACACAACATAAAAATTCACGTAAAACAAATGAGCATACCTCCATTGCTTTCTTCTTCTTCTCTTTAGGTTGTTTCTCCTTTGGAAACAACTTACATCCAACTGCGTTGTGGCCAGCTTCACTGTATTTTGAGCAATGCATAATGATGTTTTTTTCTTGACAATGTCTCCTTCTTTCAATTCTTCTTTGGAAACTCATATTTCCCCTTGATCCTTGGATAAGTCTTTTAAGACTTAGTCACTTTTTTCCCAGGTGGTGTTGGCGGTTTGTTTGCAATTACCAACCGTAATTGGAGTTCATCCAAAACCGTGATCCTCTCATAGGGTTAATGGCTCTACCATATGTTGTTTGCCACAATAAAGTCGAGAACCAATGTGCTATGGGATCCTCAACATCCAAACCAAAATCCAACATAGCTCCATATGCGTGCTCACAAGAAATACCACTGATTTGCCAATTAGCACATGTACATGAACCTTTAGGTATGTTCACCTTATAGCTTTCACCATTTAGACATACTTCATATACACCATGAGTGCATGAGTAAGTCTTACATCGCTCTACATCCTTCTTCTCTTCCGAAAGAATTTGAATACAATACTTTGTGTATCTCTTCTCATGTTTCATACCTTTCTTATGCCGTTTAGAGATTTGTTCCATAACCTGCTTTTAATGGTCTCCAACACTGGAACAACCGAATTTGCTCTTGCTTTGGTGATATAAGCATTAAAAGACTCCATTGAATTGTTATCAACATCCTCGCAGCCGCTTCCAAGCTTGTAAAAAGCAAGCGACCAAGTCTCTGATTTCTCATTCTTCACCTGATTGTACAATTCCATATCATATTTTCTTAGATTCCTAAGATTCTCTTGGAAATCTGTTGGGGTTTTAACTCCAATCAAGCTTCCAAACTAATGGCTACAGTAGATATTTTCCCACATGACCCTTGCCTTTCAAATTCTCTACAATGTGCTTCACACAAATCCTATGTTCAGTATTAGGTAACTCCTGTTTCAATGCTTCAAGGAGTCCTGATGAGGATTTAGTTTTTGCCCAAAATATTTTTGAAAGCGCACAAGCTCTCGCAGTAGTACTTAGGGATCGAATCCACAGGGTGGCAAAGTGTACACAGCAGCCAAATCGATTCAACTTGAGCTAATTAGCAACAAAACATAGTTTTGGGTTTTTAATCGATTGAATGAGGTAAGTCGTTCAATCGATTGGAAAGTTTTTGGTTTATGAAATGAAATAAAAGAAAACGGTAAAGAAGCAAGTGTTGCAATTGTCGGGTTTCAGAGAATTCTCTAGGTTTCATGGATTAAACTATTCAGGGTTTATAGGCAGATAAAAATCCAGTTAAGTATTCAAGCCAGTCGTAAATTAATCTTCCTATTTTCATAATAGTGATTAAACATATCTAACATCCTAATTCACACAATAGTCACAAAGTGTAAACTAGGAAAGCAAGCCACAAAAGTTGTTTACCTATCATTTAATACTAGTTCTTATCAATCTCATCATATTGTCAAGATGAAGAGATCAATATATAACAAATTACCTAGGGTGTCAAATCTAAGCAATCATGTAATAAGTATAAATCCTACCTATCTGTCAAGCCATGAATAACCTATTGAAAACTCCTATTCTCAACAAAATATCTACTCAAATATAATAGCAAAAACCATAGAAATTGACATCATAAATAAATAGAAAAGGGTTTAGAAAAATTCTCCAAATCATTAGACAAGGAGGATGAAATCTTCTCCCTTACTACAACAAGACGAAATTATAAAGAATTTGAGAAAGAAATGAAAGCAAAGTGCTCTCTCTAGAGCGTTTTGGTGAAAGAGAGGCACACCCTTTTTTGAGATGAGAAGTGTCTTTATATAGAGAGTGAGGCACGACCAAGGGCTTCAGTAAAGAGATAAGAAAGGATCAGAAGAAGAGATTCACAATATTTGATCTTATCTCTTTCATTCGATCGAATAAAGAGGATATTTCGAGCGATGGTTATCCAAAAATATATTTTGGTAACCACTGAATATCTTCTGACACGTCTGGAAGCTTCTAATGGATCCTTGGGCCTTGACTCACTCATAGGCTTCAATTCATGGGCTTCGAGAGACTTTTTGGGACTTGATCGATCAATTCCATTTGGCAATCGATCGATCGTTCTTCCTTCGCGTTCTTCCTTCGCGTTCTTCGACTGTTTCACATCGAGACCGCACAATCTGTCTTCCGTATAATCAGCTCAATATCTAACCGTTGTAATTGCTTCATTATACTTGAATTGGAAATCTGACTTCTTCATATATCTTGTGTCAAAATCTCAGAGAAATCTATGTTGGGGAAGATCTTCATCTAAGGCCAAACTTCTGGAGTGTGGAACTGATCCTCTTCACAAGTCTTCAGTACTAAGGGATTAACTTCTTGGTTGTTGGGATGAATGACTTGATTCGAAGCCCATGTGACAGCTGACTCACGTGACTTGATTGTCTTCAATTCTCACTTCAATCCAAAATGCACAACAGATTCATCTGGCCCCGAACATATGGTGCTGAATTGCTGAATTTGGAGAATAATGCCCATTTATGACCTAAAAAGCGTTATTTCTACAAAAACACTTTGAAAACATAAAAAAGGTGAAAATCATCACTGTTATCTCGAAATCCTTTGGTTTTGTTGTGAAAAGAACATAAAACATATGGTCAAAAATGGTAAAATATCACCCCTATTAAATCCCCCAGACTTAGCTATGTTCGTCCTCGAACAAACGATATGCCAAGAAAGGAAAATAAGTTTGAAAGATTAGAAACTCGCTTACTTGTACCACAGCTTAGAGGCCGCAACTTCGTGATGGTTATCTCGATAATCCTGCCAAAAGTTCTCATCTCATACTTCCGCCACAACTCTCTCAACTGGTCCAACAGGAATTTCAACCTGCAAATACCCTAAATGCACAGAAATCTGACTCTTAACATTCATTAATCATTGCGTGAGCTTTCTTACTGGAAACTATCAGGTAGGTAAAACAAGCTAGGTTTGTAATGAGAGGAGGCTAATATTTAGATGAGGGGTAATGTATTTAGGGGTTACCGTACTCAAGAGAAATGTGATATGTTTGCAAAAAAGCAAGAGAGATCGGACCGTTTGATGGCACAGTTCCCCAATCACTCTCTCCTTAGCTCGGCTCATTCCTCCCCTAGACTTAGATTCTTTTAAGGGAATATAAAGTCTTCTTCGAAAATCTCTGGACTCCTTTGAATGTTTACCACCTTTCTCCATCTTTGATCTATGATTTTTCTGGCCTTTTTGCTAAACAAGTATGAATCATAAAGCTTTGAATTTTTTTTTTAATCCAAAATCTTTCACCATATAAAGCAAGACACGAATTTTACCTTAATTTTGATGAAGTTTGACCAGGAAAATCAGTCTTAATATGTATTAAGATCATAGCATGCTTTTACGCCAGTCTTCACAAATGATTGGAAAACTGCGTTGGTCTCATCTCTCCAACCGTTTTACACATACTGCATACAAAACTAGAAAAGAAAAGAGACTGCAGGGGGTTTGAAAAGAGGTCAGGTTTTTGGGTGTGGTATCAACTCAAGATAAGTTGACCATTCATGATCAACAAGAGAGTAGTAAAATGGATAAGAAATCCTAAATGGATTTTTTTTTCCTAGTCTAACACCTCCAGCAAGAAAGATTTATAATCCGGTTTAGGTTCAAATATAATAGAGTCAAAAATCAGATTCATTAAAGTATGTGCAAACCGAGATGTCCTGGGGAAGCTTGAGTATGAAGTTTTCGAAACAAGTGCCTCAAGGCAGTCTTGTAAAGATTGTCACTAGGCCGCAAAATCCAGCTGTGAGTAAGGTCCTTATTCCATACTGAAGTTTGTAAAAATAAGGGTGAAAATTTTGCAAAATCATTTAGAACCCGATTTAATAACATTATAAAGATAGCCAAAAGAAACAAACAAGTTAAACAACGAGGAATACCCCCCATACTTGAATAACATCGTCCCGATGTTGAAAAACTGTGAGAGCAAAATGGGAATTGAAATGGATTGAAATAGAAATGGAAGATGGATTTACCCCATCGTCTTTGAATGAAAATGACCTCCTATGTCTTATTGAAATGAAAGGACTTTACAAGAAATAGGTAAAGATTTGTACCTGACTGACGACATCAATATCTCATCATTTATCGGGATGGTTAAAGGAAGTTTGTTCTTCATTTGTGGTCTTCATCAATCGAATCAAGCATGTACTTGATTGAATCACATAGTGAAATGACTGAATTATGTCTGTTTCCTTATTAGTGTTGAAGTCTTCATCCTGTTCTGAATCACCAGTTGATTCAAATCAGGTGGTCTCTGGTTTTCCAATTGAACAGTGATTTGGTGCTATGAACAGAAGTAATTCGATCAAAATGACAAGTCCTTCGATTGAGTGTGCCTCCTGCAGATCTTTCTCTTCAATCCTATTTTTCCGAGACACTAGCAAAAACATTAAAAAGCACCAAAAGAGAAAAAAAAAACTAAAACTTACCAGTGGGTTCCTCCCACTCAGCGCCTTTGTTTATAGTTATTTAGCTCGACTTCTCGGTACAAATGCTAGTCAAAGGTATCAAAAGTTTGGGACAATGTACCTTTGGTCCTTCTCCTATATATGCAAAAAGCAATGAATGCAAAGAAATGCACAATTGTCCAAACGAAAAGGACAAAATTCTCTGCAAGAAAGCTTAAAGCAAACATAGCATTTATCTTGAAGTGGTCCTTGATAATAAAATGCTCATTTAGAATCAAAATCATTTGATGAAAATATGAAGTCAATAGCATGTTTAAATGAATTTTCAGCAAATGATTTAACTTCATAACTTGTAAGGTGATTATCTCCATCATAGATATCAGTTTTCTGCATCATCATGGACTCTTCCAACAAAAGACTCTTGAAGCCTTGTAAGCGTGCTAGCGAAAGATGCTTTCTTCTCATGAACATTGGAGTTCTATCTGCACGAAAAACTTGAGATATTAAGCAAAGTATCATCATTAGAAAAATACTTATCTTCAGCACAAGAGGGCTGCATTTTATCAAATTTTTTTTAATGCGTCAAGGGAGTGCATCGATCGATTCCTTCTGTTAATCGATCGAATGGAGGCTCTTCCAATTTCAAATCGAAAGCAAAGCAATCTTCAAGACCTGTATTATTGAACTTACAACACAAATCATCATTAGGTAATAAATCAGTAGAGATGCAAGAGACTTCCTGCATTCCAAGGCATCAATTTCCGAAACTCTTTCTTCGTATAACTCATCAAGGAATGAACAAAACTCTTTTGCTTGCAAGGTTTGTGGACGAAAACGAAAGGGATTTGATGAAGCTTTAGACTGAGAATTCCTTTGATGCTCCAGAGGTGTTGGAAAATTCATTCCAATGTGAGTGGTCCATTAGCTTCGCCATAGCAAGTCTTCTAGAGACTCCTGAAACTTCGTAACTTTCCATCTCTTTTTTTTTTTTNTTTTTTTTTTTTTTTTTTTTTGTTATGAATTTTTTGAAAAACAAAAAAAACTGAAGTTAAATCAACTGAAAATGAAATAAAAGCGTAGACTGAAATCTAGTCTTAATGCTAGTGGTACAACTGTTTGTCACGCCCCTAATCCGCTGGTCGAAAGGAGGAACACTTGAGGGGTTTTCTTTTGACACTTAGACATTTTCTATCTTTCTGTGTAGGAATAAACACCCGGAAGACTCCAGAACCTTCTAGATGATGGGGAAGGGGGGGGGAGAATGTAATAAATGCAGTCAAGTCAATCCTAGGAAATTGTGGGAGACTGCCTAGGAAATTGTAGCAGTACATTTAATGAGGAAGGATCCAGATCTTCCTTCCTCCTATATAAAGGGGTGATTCCCTCATTTGTAAACACACAACAAACTTTCTAAACAATAAAGGAAGTTCGATAAAGACTCTCTTCTTCTCTAAATTCGTCCATCCTCTCTCTAAGGCCATCGAGTCTTCGTTGTAGGTTGACTTAGCAATCGCAAGGGGCGAAAAGGTGCTAAGGCCGCACGGTTTGGTTCGACGAAGGAATCAGCCCGTGACATGTTGCTCCCCGGCAACGACGCCAAAAAACTTGATGGGGATTTAGTGTTCACCCCAAATATTCCTGCAAGTGCACATGCTCTCGCAGTAGTACTTGGGGATCGAATCTACATGGAAGCAAAGTGTACACAACAACAAAATCGATTCGACTTGAGCTAAGCAACAAAATATAGTTTTGGATTTTTTAATCGATCGAATGATGTTAGTCGTTCGATCGATTGGAAATATTTTTGTTTATGAAATAAAAGAAAATGGTAAAGAATCAAGTGGTTCAATTGTCGAGTTTCAGAGAATTCTCTAGGTTTCATGGATTAAATTATTCAGTGTTTATAGGCAGATAAAAATCCAGTTAAGTATTCAAGCCAATCGTAAATTAATCTTCCTATTTTCATAGGAGTGATTAAACATGTCTAACATCCTAATTCACACAATAGTCACAAAGTGTAAACTAGAAAACTAAGACGCGGAAATTGTTTCCCTATCATTTAATACTAGTTCTTATCAATCTCATCATATTGTCAAGATGAAGAGATCAATATATAACAAATTACCTAGGATGTTAAATCTAAGCAATCATGTAATAAGTATAAATCCTACCTATCTATCAAGCCATGAATAACCTATAGAAAACTCATATTCCCAAGAAAATATCTACTAAAATATAATAGCAAAAACCATAAAAATTGACATCATAAATAAATAAAAACGGGTTTGGAAAACTTCTCCAAATCATTAGACAAGGAGGATGAAATCTTCCCTTATTACAACAAGACGAAATTATAAGGAATTTGAGAAATAAATGAAAGTAAAGTGCTCTCTCTAGAGAGTTTTGGTGAAATAGAGGTACACCCTTCTTTGTGATGAGAAGTGTCTTTATATAAAGAGTGAGGTACGACCAAGGGCTTCAGCAAAGAGATAAGAGAGGATCAAATGAAGAGATTCACAATATTTGATCTTATCTCCTTCAGTCGATCAAATAAAGAGGATTCGAGACCCATGTTAAGTGGATCGATTTCGGATAATCGGAGTGGTGGAATCAGCGTCAATGGCGACAACTTCGAGATGTTCACTTTGCATAATCACATCATCAACGATTGTTATAAAAAATATATTGTGGTAACCACTGAATATCTTCTGACACGTCTGGAAGGTTCTAATGGATCCTTAGGCCTTGACTCACTCATATGCTTCAATTCATGGGCTTCAAGAGACTTTTTGGGCCTTGATCGATCGATCGTTCTTCCTTCGTGTTCTTTGACTGCTTCACATCGAGACTGCACAATCTGTCTTCCGTATAATTGCCATAACTCAAAATCTAACCGTTGTAATTGCTTCATTCTACTTGCATTGGAAATCTGACTTCTTCATACATCTTGTGTCAAAATCTCAGAGCAATCTATGTTGGGGAAGGTCTTCATCTAAGGCCAAACCTCTGGAGCGTGGAACTGATCCTATTCACCAGCTTTCAGTATTAAGGGAATAACTTATTGGTCGTTGGGACGAATGACTTGATTCCAAGCCCATGTGACAGCTGACTCACATGGATTAAATGTCTTAAATCCTCACTTCAATCCAAAATGCACAACAAATTTAACCTACCCCGAACATCTGGTGCTGAATTGATGAACTTGGAGAATAATGCCCATTTATGACATAAAAAGCCTTATTTCCACAAAAACACTTTAAGAACATAAAAAGGTGAAAATCATCACTGTTATCTCGAGATCCTTTGGTTTTGTTGTGAAAAGAACATCAAACATATGGTAATAAGTGGTAAAATATCACCCCTACAGCAACAAAGGTCGTGGACTAGCATTGAAAATTAAAATCTGGACTAAAATGCAAATAAAAGCTAAAAATTTAAAACCTTCATTTCCGAAGCAAAAATAAAGCTTAAACGATAACTATGGTATTTATAAAAGCTACAAATCAAAATACTAGTAGAAATGACTTACTCTTCCACGGTCTGAAATAATCACAAAGCCACTCCCATCTCCTAACTCCAAATCGGCCTTGAGAAGCTTGATAAACCATAACCAATTCACAATGTACAACAGCATATACGATTGGATATATGTGGTTGTTTCCATCATGGCAAATAGCAGCCAACAAGTAACCTTTAACAACATTCTTCAAAAATGTGCCATCCAACCCCATGATTGGCCGACAAGTACCTCCCAAATTCCTTCGAATTATGTCAAAACATATGTAAATGCCTTGAAAGACGTCTTCACCAGCCTCATTCGGAATTGTTTTTGCGACCACTGTTGATCCCGGATTGGAGTCTATTATCTCCACATCATATCCTCAAATATGAACATATTGAGTGTAATACTCCTTCTGAATAGCTGCTAAAGCTTTCAACCTTCCATCAAGATTTTAGTTGGCATTAAGTGGAGATTAAGGCTCAGCTTATCCATGAAAAGCTTGGAAATTATCAGAGAATGTAGATATCTGCATTTACCATTAGGAGTACAACTACGATACTTGTATGTCGTCTTTCACCACCCATAATTGTTTCCTCTAATGCCGCATTTGAAAGCAAGCTTTTGAGACTCGTATTTCTGTTGTGTGATATTATAACATGAGGTCAAAGGGTAGTCGAGAACCGTTTCCTTGAACTCATAACCTGAGAAGAAGGAATTTCCCACAACTAATTTGTTGCTTCTCCCCCTTCAAATTCTTCTATTTCTGATCACATTCGGATCCTCATCCTCACTGTCTGAAGTTTCTCTTCGTCTTTTCACAATATCATTAACAAACCGAGCCACATCTTCTTCAACTTCGTATTCAAATCTCTCCATCAAATCCGACTCGTCTTTGCTCTCCTCTTTCTTCATCTTCTCTGGTTCTGTATCTTTCACAGTCTTCTTCTTACTCTTTCTCTTCCTCTTCCCTTTTTGTTGCCTCAAGTTCGTAATCCCTGTCTCTTCGGATTCATCGTCTGAACTTTCATTTTCCTCTCCATCCCCGACGAAATGAACATCATCAGGATCACTCTCTTCAAGCAACATTCCATGACCCTCATCCATGTCAGGTTCAGGATTCACTTGATTCACTGCTGCAATTGTCACTACTGCAATTGTCACTGCTGCATATGTCACTGCCGTGTCTGCCGCTGCCGTGTCTGTCGTTGCCATGTCGTTCATCCTCGTGTCTCTCACCGCCTCTCTCGCTGCCTCTCTCATCGCCGCCTCTCTCATCGCCGCCTCTGTTATCCGCCTCCTTGCTTTGACTCTCTCAGCCCTTGGAGAAATCGGAACCGGCGTCCCCCTCCCCCCCCCTTTCTTGTTCTCATTCTTCAATTGCACTCTCTCAGAACAAAAGAGATCGATAAATGTTTGTGATTGAAAAAAATACCAATTTAATTTTCCTAAATCGATTCTGGGTATAGGTTTAACTCGGGTCGGGTCGGGTCGGGTATTATTTTAAAATAATTTTACTTATGCAAAAAAATTTATTTTTTATTTAGAAAACGTGATTTGAAAACAATCAAAACGGTTTAGGAACGGTAATCACCTGGTTTAATTTCATATGGTTAAATTAAAAGAAACTAAAGGTTTATAGAGAAATACAGAAAAAAGTGTATGACAAAATCTAATAAAACTAATACTACGGGATATCACATTTTTATATACTTTACTAGAAGAAAAAAATACGGAGTCAACCCTAATAGAGACTACCATTCCAAAACTGCTGTTAGCCGAACGCCAAACTCCCTAATCACCGAGATCTCGAAACTGCTCATAACAAAGCTCTACATTTTGGATAGACAGAGAGAATTAAAGCACTCCAACCGCTTGAACCCTACAAATATTATTTTTTATCTTCTTGTTCCTTTTGCCATTTGTCTTCTTGTTCGTAGCAGAGGGAGGGAAAAAAGGCGATTCTTGAGATGATCTAGGTTTGCGACGATTCGCCCACGCTAGGGCTACATATGACGGAGAAGGAGGCTACGCCGCCGGTATCACTGTCGGAGGATGTGCCAAACGTGGATTCAGTGAAGCAGGGGGAGAAGGAGACTATTGACAACTTAAAGAAGAAGGAAGATCGTGAGGGCACAAAGCCTTCCTGGTCAGCAGTGGTACAGAGAAAGGCAAGCTTAACCCATTATGCACTCTCATCTGAGACCATTGATGGTGTGGAGAAGTTTGTTATACCGGATGAAGTTTTCATGGATGCAACTCCTCTGTGGGAGGATTTGATTACTGGGACGTTTTCTTCGGCAGCACCTAGTATTGCAAAGATTTACATGATAGTGAATCGGATTTGGCCACTGGGAGACAAAAACATCAAGATTGATGTCTTTGTTGAAAGCAAAACAG
>OVAP01002359.1:6292-19744 GCA_900406295.1 Aurinia saxatilis
TTTTTTTTTTTTTTTTTTTTTCAGATTTAGATTTGTTCTTTACCCTTGTTTTCTTTCAGATTTTCAGTGCTTTTGATCCTGAAAAGAAGACGAATTTTTGTCTAGTTCAGTGGAGGATTGCATGCCACTGAGCTTGGAATGCATTTTGAAGAATTTTTGAATTCTGGGTTTGTAGAAAAGCTATGGCTTTGAGTTCCCCTAAGGTTTCTATATTTGGGGCTGGATTTCCTAGGAAAGTGTCTACCATTGCAATAGCTATTGGCGGATTGGCTTCCTTCTTTGTATTTGGATTGTTGCTTCGTTTGTCTTATCCAACAAGTTCGTCCTCGGTTGGTGGGATCTTTTATGGTATAGGGGCTCAGGAACGAGTTCAGTTCCCTTTATCTGTCAGCAACCATTCCGGGAAACTGCTTTATAAGAGTAGTAGTGACATCAATACTACTACTGAGGAAAAATTTAATCTTGATGATGTTGTTAACACGAACATACACTCGCCTGATTCTGATACTAGTGATAGGAAGTTGGAGACACCTTTGAATAAAGAAAACGAGGATGTTGACACGAAGATGACACCGCCAGATTCTGTTAGTGATAGGAAGGTGGAGACATCTTTGAATAAAGAAAAGGAGGATGTTGACTCGAAGATGGCATTGCCAGATTCTGATATTGACAGCAAGTTGGAGGCACCTTTGGATCAAGAAAGAGAGGGTAAGGTTCCTTTGGATACAAATGAGAGCACTGATGTTGGATCAGGTGATGGTGATACCATTGTTTCCAAGGACGGAGACACTCCAGTTGAATCATCTCCTCCACATGATGACTCTGAAACTGATTCAGCAGAACCAGGTACTGTTATCTTATACACACTTCTTTTTGTTTATGTAACTTTGGTCATATTTTGGAACATCTTGATTTATGGTAGCTTAATTTTCTATAACCAAAGAACAAGCTGATATGGAGATGATATACATTGAGTTATGCACTTCTATTGGTAAATAGTTTTAAGTTTATGATAAGCTTTGAATACGTTAAGCTGCTCAACTCTTAGCTATAGGTCTACTGTATCTCTCCTACGACTGAATGTAGCAGATTAGAGGTGTTGTCGGTTGGTTAGAGAACAGTTAGTGAGGGCTAGGCTTGTAAGATGTCTTGGCATATTTTTTCAGGAGCTTTGTTTATGCATTTGGTTAAGAGTTCCCTCCGGTTTGGTGAATTGATATTAGAATAGCAGTTTCATAGCTTTGTTCTTTTCATTTTCCCTTCTATTTAATTTACTTGATAATTGGACCTCGGTTCTTGATTTTCAGGATTTTAGCTGTTCCATGTAATCTAATTTCTGTTATTATTTCGTCTCTCACTTAAACCTTTGATTGCTTGTAGAGTGTGATTTATATCAGGGTAGCTGGTTTTATGATCCTCAAGGACCGTTGTACACAAACAACTCTTGCCCTGTCCTGACGCAGATGCAGAACTGCCAGGGAAATGGAAGACCCGACAAAGGATATGAGAGCTGGAGATGGAAACCTTCTGGGTGTGACCTTCCTCGGTTTGATGCCAGGAAATTTCTTGACCTGATGAAAGGCAAGACTCTGGCCTTTATAGGAGATTCAGTAGCTCGTAATCAGATGGAGTCCATGTTGTGCCTTCTTTGGCAGGCAAGTTATTCTTCTTCTTCTTCGCTGCATTTGTCTCAGAAGATTCAGTTGATGGTTAAAAGGATCGATTATGTTGCTTTATTCAAATCCAAAAGATTATATACATTGTACTAACATAGATGGCTGTATTCAGGTTGAAACACCTGTCAATCGTGGGAGCCGGAAGATGCAGAGATGGTTTTTCAAGAAGTCATCGGTGATGGTAGCTCGGATTTGGTCATCTTGGCTCGTCCATCAGTTCAATGAAAAATTTGATTATGCTCCTGAAGGTGTCACCAAACTGAATCTGGACCTTCCTGATGAGCGCATAATGGAAGCTATTCCGAAATTCGATGTGGTTGTCCTCTCATCAGGACATTGGTTTGCAAAGCAGTCTGTCTACATTTTGAAGGACGAGATTGTGGGAGGCCAATTGTGGTGGCCAGACAAATCAAAACCCATGAAAGTCAATAACGTGGAAGCATTCGGAATATCAGTCGAAACAATCCTAAAGTCAATGGCTACACACCCAGACTACAAAGGTTTGACCATTGTGAGAACATTCTCACCTGATCACTACGAGGGTGGTGCCTGGAACACAGGTGGATCATGCACCGGAAAAGAAGAACCGGTTCCTCCTGGAAAGCTAGTGAAAAACGGTTTCACAGAGATAATGCATGAGAAGCAAGCGACAGGGTACAACCAAGCCGTGGATAAAGTAGCGGATAGCTTGAAGCCTAAATTAAAGCTGATGGATATTACAGAGGCTTTTGGGTATCGCCATGACGGTCATCCTGGTCCGTACAGGAGTCCAGACCCAAACAAGATCACCAAAAGAGGACCAGATGGACGGCCTCCACCTCAGGACTGCTTGCACTGGTGCATGCCAGGACCAGTCGATACATGGAATGAAATGGTTTTGGAGCTCATTAGGAGAGACTTCGAGGGTACGAAAAAGAAAAACTCATCATCTTGACTTAAAAGCAGAGAATATAACAAGTGTTATATACTACAAAATCTGATTCTTAAATCATTGATAAACCAAATATACACTCACTTGTAGACCTGTGTCAGCCACCGTGAAGATAGGATTAGGACCTGTTTCTGATTGTACTTGTTCCACTCTACTTTTTTTGGTTGGGCTGTGTCTTGAGATGTGAAGTTTACTTGCTCTCCTGTTTATTTGATTTATAATTTACTTTTTGATAGAGCTGAAGCTTAATAAAACTTGTAGTTGTTGATTGTTACTTAAAACATTTTTAAGGATTCATATCTGGATTCTAATAAAACTTATAATAGAAATTGTATTAACTGAGGGGGTTATGTGCAAATAAAAGAAGTTTAGCTTAGTAGGAATCGTCTTCTATCTCTCACCCAGAGACATTTTGAGTTGTTCGATTATACAGAAATGGCGTCGTATACAGTTTCCTTTATCCCTCTAACGCTCTCTAATCCTCGAGTCTTCGTTTCGAGACAAAATTGGGCTCCTTCGTCTTCTTCTCTATTAGGTAAGAAGCTTGTAATCACACAACCGTCGCGTCTCTGCTTCGTCCCCAAGCTCAGGTGCTCGATTTCAGCAAGCACGGTCTTTAGCGTCCCAACTTCGTAAGTCTTGATCTTTACAGATTTTGGTTATCTGGGTATTTTGGTTTGGTTCTGGAAATGGAAGCTTAGGGTTGTAAAGTTTGGATTTTTTTGTTTTGGTTTCAGGCAACCGGAGAATGGTTCTTCTTTGGATAAGCTTCCAAAGTGAGTTCTCTTGTGAAATTATGTATATTATGATGGTTATTGAGCTTTCTAGATTTGAAATTGTTTATCTTTTTTGGTTTTAGATGGTCAGCGAGAGCTATAAAGTCACTTGCAATGGGTGAATTGGAGGCTAGGAAACTCAAGTATCCAAATACTGGAACTGAAGCTATTCTCATGGGTATTTTAGTTGAAGGTTTGTCATTTCCTGTAGCATTGTGTCTTCTAACTAGATTGTGGTTTCTTGGAATCTTTATGTTGCTTTACATTGTGTGCTTTAGCTCCTTTGATCTTAAGTGAATCCAAGCATATGTATGTGAGCAAAGGTCTTGTTGTGAGATGAGATTTCCCTTCTGGTTCTTAATCATAAGCGACTGAAGTTGTGTATTTACTTGTTAAATAGTATTGAAAACCAGCAAGAGACAGAAAATTTAGTTGGGGAAAGCATAAACCGACAGCTAGATTAGTATTGAGGAAAGTGTGTAAGGATAATTCTGGTGAAGACTTCTCTGTCTCACTTTGTGCTCCACGCTTAACCGATTCCAAACATAGCTTGTAAGCTGCAACCATAGGCTGTTTGTTCCTATAAAATGTAAACATTTGGGTATGAGTTTTTGCTGCCATCTCTATGTTTCTTTACCATAAACTACTGACACTGTATATTTAGCTGTGGAATGCTCATGTTGTTTGGTGGTGTTGAATGGTAGAATCATCATAAGTACAGTTTTGTCTTTTGTTGTGTTTATTTACATCATTCTGATATTCAAAAGCCAGTGACGGTAACTTGTTTCCGTTTATGCTGTTTTACTGACGTTTGTTAACCTTTATCTGTCGGTTTTCGTGTCAGGTACTAGCACGGTTGCTAAGTTCTTGAGGGCGAATGGAATCACACTTTTTAAGGTGCGAGATGAGATTATAACCCTGCTGGGGAAATCAGACATGTTCTTTTTCAGCCCAGAGCATCCTCCACTAACTGAACCGGCTCGAAAGGCCATTGACTGGGCCATTGATGAGAAGAAGAAATCTGGTGTGTGGATAAAACAAACACCAACTGAATATTTCCAAATCCACTTGTTTCCACTCCTAGCCAACTGAAACTGCTTGTTTACAGGCGTGGATGGAGAGCTAACCGCAGCATACTTGCTCCTGGGGATATGGTCTCAAAAAGATTCAGCAGGCCACCAGATTTTGGAGAAACTCGGGTTCAACGAAGATAAAGCCAAAGAAGTTGCTAAATCAGTAAGCTTTGAAATTGCGATTTTTTTAGGAAAAGAGAGCTTCCTCTAAGTTTCACTCACTAGTGTTGAGTAACTTGAGTGTTTGGTTTGGTGCAGATGAATGAAGATGTAGATTTAAGCTTCAAGAAACAAGGTCAATAGTGATGAATGGTTCTATTTTCAGTCAACAAAAAAAGCTCTTGAAAACTCAGATGGAGTAGCAAAAGCAACTCCTGATTCAAGACAATTATATCAACCACAGGCCTTGATTAGCATTATCTTGCAATACATGTCAGCGGTTTAAGTTTCATCCCAGCATCATATAGCTTTGCTGTATTATCACAATCCGCAACTCCCCAAGATAATTCAATGGTTTCATGATTGCTTCAAGGGACTAGGATTTGATATTTCTCTACTTGATTCCTACTATACATCAGTGACAAAAATTCAAATCATTTTCTCTTATTGCGTTGGTTGAAATCTCTATTTATCATTAGTGTTTTGCTTACTTGTGGAATACTAACACTTAGAAGAAAAGCCAAACTAATATACGATAGGAACGTTGATAGATTTTTCATTAATACAAGACGTGTGTGTTTGCCTTCTTACCACAAACGTCGAACAGCATAAAGCCAAAGAACAGATAATTATTGTTGACTAATAAATCACCTAATCCTCCAACTTGATAAATAATCAGACAGCGGTTTCCTTGTGGTTTCTAGGAAAGCCGGTCCGTTTTCTCATAAACAATAAAAGTTACGTGCCGTTTTGACTATCCAATACTACTAAGTAATTATATAATTTTAATTTAATTAAAAGTAGTTAATCAGACAATTCCACATGGTGATCTTTGATTACCCCAACGGCCTCCGCATGTGAATACACACATATGTACACGTTATATTAATTTAATGTCTGTCATTCAAAAGCCACGCATTAAGTTAGAGCATTAAATTTGACCGTGATGTAAGCTTAAGTACTAGTCTAAAACCCGGTCCCGTTTTCTTATCCCGTTATGTCGATACACGAAGTACATGAACCGAATAAATCTCAAATTTAGTTTTAGATTCTTTGGATATGGTTCGGTTTGGTTCGATTAATAACACATAACCATACCAAATTTTGCACAAGATTAATTAGCAACGTCTGAAAATTTTCCATTTTCTTCTTCTCTCTTCCCATTTTAATCAAAAACAGAGAGAAGAAAAGGATTTTTATTTGCTCTGTTTATGGTTCAGCTTCGATTAACGAAACCCATATATGCCGTCACGACAAATCTTAGCTCCGGCGTCGGCTCCGGCGAAGACAACTCGAGTTTCTCCGCCGTACGCGGTGGCTGGAGCCGGCGTAAGTTTCTCTCTCTTCTTAACTTTCTCAATCTGTTTTTGTAAATTCCACCGGAAACGTTCATCACCACCACCAGAACCACAACCACCCACCGGAGAAGCAACCACTACTTCCACGCCGCCGCGTGAGTTCTCTTACTCTTCTCTCCGTCGAGCAACCGACTCTTTCTCTCCGGCTAATCGGTTAGGTCAAGGAGGATTCGGAGTCGTATTCAGAGGAACCCTTTCTTCTTCTCCCTCTTCTCCTCAAGACGTAGCTGTTAAGGTAATGGATTCAGGATCTCTTCAAGGAGAACGTGAGTTTCAGAACGAGTTGTTTTTCGCCTCCAAGCTTCTTGACTCGTCTCATTTCGTCTCTGTTGTTGGATTCTCACAAGATCGAAAACGACGACGTTTGCTTCTTGTTTATAAGCTTATGGACAATGGGAATCTTCAGGATGCTTTGATTCATAGGAAAAGTCCGGAGCTTTTGGATTGGAATCGGAGGTTTTTGGTTGCGGTTAATATCGCTCAAGGGATTCAACATCTTCATTGTTTGGAACCTCCTGTGATTCATGGTGATATAAAGCCTAGTAATGTTCTGTTGGATAAGGAGTTTGTTGCTAAGATTGCTGATTTTGGTTTGGCGAGGTTGAAATCGGAGCAGGTTGAGATTGTTGTGGAACCGGAGAGTGGAGGAGGAGGATCTGTGGTTGAGGAGTTAGAGAGTGTTGTAACTAGTGTGACTGGTTATGATGATTTTAACTTTGGGTTGGTTGATGAGTCTCCGGAGAGTGTTGTTAAGGTTCCTGGGTCGGTGTCTGCTTCTCCGGAGACTATTGTTTCTCCGGGGAAAGTTGATGTGGTAGGAGGGAAGGGGAAAGATTGGTGGTGGAAGCAGGAGGGTGATGCTGAGAAAGGGAAAGTGAAGGATTATGTGATGCAATGGATTGGTTCTGAGGTGAAGAAGGAGAGACCGAGGGATTGGATTGAGGCGATGGAGACGACTGCTGCTTCAAGTAAGAAGCTTGAGAAGAAGAGTAGTAAGAGATTAGAATGGTGGCTTTCGTTGGAGGAAGAGAATGAGAAGAAGAAGAAGAAGAAACGGAGGATGGTTAGGGAGTGGTGGAAAGATGAGTATCGTAGAGATATGGCTAAGAAAAAGAAGAAGAAGAATAAGAAGACGGTGGAATCAGGATTTTGTAGTGATGATGGGAGTGGTAGTGTTGTGAGTCAATGGCGGCGTGGTGGTAGTGGTAATAGTAAAAGTAGTAGTATAGATTGGTGGTTAGATGGGTTAAGTGGTGATAGGTGGTCGAGAGCACGGGGTAATAGCCATGATTCGGTGAGTGGTGAGATAGCTAAGAGCTGTGGTGTTAGTAGCACGCCCAGTATGAGAGGGACTGTGTGCTATGCAGCTCCTGAATATTGTAACTTGGACAACAACGTGTCTGAGAAATGTGATGTATATAGCTTTGGTGTTCTGCTGTTGGTACTTGTTTCTGGGAGGCGTCCTTTGGAGATGACTGGATCTGCGAGTGAGATCCAACGGGCAAACCTGATGTCTTGGGCAAGGAAGCTAGCAAGAAGAGGGAAGCTTGCTGAACTCTTGGACAAAAAGTTGCAAAACTTGGATCAAGAACAAGCAGTATTGTGCATAAAGGTGGCTTTGCAATGTCTGCAAAGATTGCCGGTTTTACGACCATCTATGAAAGAGGTTGTAGGGATGCTTAAAGGAGAGGTGAGTCTACCAGAATTGCCTAATGAGTTCTCACCATCGCCGCCCTTGAAGACCACGAGGAAGCATCGCCGTTGATAAACTTAGGAATCAAATTTGGTTGCTCTTTAGTGTTAGACTGTTAGTGTTAATTTAGACACTTAGATTTTATTTTATTTTGTTTTCACAATATTGTTCCCTTTTCTGCCTGGTTAGTCTTGTTTTTTTTTTTTTTCACACGCATGGCAGACATAAGTATTGGTTCATAATTGTCTAATTCTTTTATGCGTTTATTGTAATTATGCCAAACAGTTCATGAAATCTTAAACAAAGGAAAAAAAAATATCTGGGGTTCCTGGGTGTATCAACATCAAATTAATGAAAACTCACTATGGCTATGCCACGTGGCACTCCTGATTTGTTGCATGTTAGATAGATGAATAAGAACGATCTTAATTCTTCATCTCTTCAGTTCGTAACTGAAACCGTTTTAAATCTGCGTCAACCTTAATTCATCCAAAAACCTTATTAACTAGCATGTTTAATTGTTAGTATTTATTTGTTTGACCATTCATCTCCCCCGCTTAATTAGCATATGTTTCGACTGAACTCTTTAAAATCCGTCACAATGTGGTTAAATCCATCAGAAGGCTTGATATGGATAAAAGAACAATTCGCCTTAAACAATTCTTCAATCTTTCTTACAATTTTCCTAAAACCATCAAAATTGGTTTCTTTTTGTTCGCATATATTGGGCCCATTTACATATTTAACATAATTGGGTCTACTCATAGTTTGGGCCAGCCTGGCTCAGTGATACTAGATGTTTGAATTTTGGGCATATGCTTTTGTACTAATGCTATATCCTATCCCAACATTTACATATATTGATCAAAATTTTGTTGAAACTTGTTAGGCTTTTTAAAAATTCTTTATGGTTAAAAAATCCTTTGAAAAAACTGTATTTTCTGAAACTGTTTGGTTTTTGTTCTGAATTCAAAATAGATACATTGTTGTAACAATCTGTGATAAACCAATTTGAATCCACAATAATAATGTTAATTTTTTCTCAATATTTTGTTTCCCATTTATTTGTTTTCGATTTAATAAATAAAAAAAATTCATTCATGCAATGTATACTATCTCATTTTATTTAACTAACGTAATAAACACACCTTGTAAATATTAAGAGCAATATGTTATAACTCATCTAATTTAGCAACACCTAAACGAAACTACTTAGGATTAAGTGATAGGTAAATGCTGATCTTAAGCTTTTTACTGGCCACTCTACGGTTACTCTTTGACATGAAATGCAAGTGTTTTAAAAGTATTTGAAATTGATACTTCAACTCTTTTTTGGATGGTTTACATCTTAATTACAATACATCAAAAATGATTTTTCCACACAAGATATAATGTACTATAATAAATTAACAAAATCTTATCAAAATAGTACCTTCTGTCATCTATAAAAGGAAGTATATAAAAGAATCATATCACTTTATCAGCAATATAGTCAAACAATAAGGTCCAGCCATATGGCCACAAATATAGCTGGAGCCTATAAATAAATGGTATGTCAGATATCTATAACAGTAGATATGGATATGCAATAAGAAAATAATAAAAAATATTGAAAATGATAATAGTAATAATACATAATATGGTTGACAGAATAAAATAAAAGAAACGGAATGTGAAAGGTAAACATGTAGTTGCATTGATTATAGAGCAGAAGAAGAGGAAGAAGTTAATAATGAAGTAGAAATACGTCACTGCTTACCCTAACAATGATTCTTCTTTTTTTTCTATCCATAAACGTTTCTTTTCATTATTATTTTAAAAATCATTTAAGAAAAAACCATTTCTTTATTGTTCATCACTATCTTTGTTCCGACTCCAATAATCTCTTAACTTTACAACAAATCACTGACTGAGCCAGATCACAAAATCAGACAAGATCAGATCCTGATATCTCATTATCAGCATCATCATTATAAGAAGAATATTTTCTTTTTGTTAAAAGTTAAACTTAAAAGACAACTAGGAGAGGTTCAAGATGAATAATTATTGTCCGGGGAAGAAAAGGTGTAGCAAGAAGCTGAGAGCTAACAGTGAAGAAAGTATGATGGAGAAGATATTACACAGAGAAGTTGAGAAACAAAGGAGACAAGAAATGGCTTCTCTTTACGCCTCTCTTCGCTCTCTTCTCCCTCTTGAGTTTATCCAGGTATGGTCTCTTCATCAAAAACCCTAATTATCTTGCTTTTGTATCTTCACTCTTACAGATCTACAACTTAGAATATCTACAAAGTCACTTTGTCTCTTAGTTTGAGCTTTTGGTTGTCACAAAGAGTCTCTAGATCTGTATTACAAAACTGAATCTTTGTGTTGTGGTTACACACTTGTCTTAGTGTTTCTTGATGTGTTTTTGGTTTGGTTATTGTAGGGTAGGAGATCGACATCGGATCAGTTAAACGAGGCGGTGAATTACATAAATTATCTTCAGAGGAACATCAAGGACTTGAGTTCCAAGAGAGATGACCTCATGTTATTGTCTAGACGAAGTTTTGAGAGTAGTACTAATGAAGAAGGTCGAAATGAAGTTGTGATTCGTCCATGTTTGGTTGGCGTAGAAATCGTGATTAGTGTTCTCCAAACGCCCTTGTCAAGAGTTCTGCAAGTGCTTTATCAACACGGTCTTTGTGTTGTTGGCTGCATCTCCTCTGGTGTAAATGATAGACTCATTCACACTATACAGGCTGAGGTACACAATCCCATGCTTACTAAAATTTGTAGCAATAGAAACATTCATTAAGCATATGTAAAACATGTATGTATATATCAACATATTAGGTTTGGAATTTGATAACATACATACTGTATGCCAATCTACTCATTGTTACATTAGCTTAGAATGAGCTAGTTTATATATATGAGTTACATATTAATTGGTGACCAAATTCTTTTTTAGTAAGAGGACAGAAATTTATAGTAATTTAATAACTATGCTTACACATTGTTTTAGGATCATCTATAAGGTACATATAACATTTGTATCCATTTTTAATAACTATGCTTAAACATTGTTTTAGGCCCTTTGTGTCTTAATTTTTAGTGGAATATAAATTTATCAATGATATATACTCTTCATTCTCATCTTTAGCATTGCATGCCTATTAATTAGATCAAAAGTGATGAATTTCTTTGAATTAACATGTGAAGTTGATTTTTTCTTTTAATGTTGCAGGTCACCAATCTGGCTTTATTTGACTTAGAAGACCTTAAGAGTACCCTTATCCTAATGAAGTAAATGTTTTTTTGTCGTAGGCCGGTCTCAACTTAATTCAGTTAAATGGTTGATAATGTTTCATATTCTCTCCGTTTTATAAAGAGTGTCTTTCTGGAGGTTTTTTCTTGTCTCAGAAAGAGTGTTGTTTTATATTTTCAATGCAACTTTTTACATTAATTCTCTAATTTGACCTCAAATTTAATGAAGAATATGAACAGTCAACAAACTTTTTAGGGGTATAATAGAATTTTTTATATGTTTTATTAATATGTGTGAAAATGGTTAGGATGACACTCTTTGTGAAACAGAGGGAGTACAATGCTATAAGAAATTGTCGTCACTTGTATAGATGATTGTGTATCCATATCTACGATTTTCGGCTATTTTATAAGATCGCGCGCAATCTATCGTGTCCATGTACATATTTATAGCAGAGTTAAGATGAACATCAAACTCATAAAAACTCCCAAACCTCTCACTATATGGGTTCATAGTAGCATAGACAAGTACAACAATATGTGAAATAACAAAGAACAAAACCAAAGTCTTCTACTAGTTTAATGTTCTTAAAAGAACAAAACTCAAAAGAATATGCCAGTTAAGAGTGTAATTTCCTTGTTAGTTAGATGTCATTCCACTAATTATGTGTACTTTATGCTCTGAGCTAATCCACTTTTAATTAATTAATCCAACTTTTTGTCAAAAGAAAACGCAAGTAATCCCTAATACGGCAGCAACTGTTGGCAAAATGGCTTCACATGCAGTTTGCAAATACAGTGTGGTCTTGTAGTGATCACATTACACAACTTGTTAATCATCAAACGATTTCAACGTTTTTTTTTTCTCTTCTAAAACTCGATTTAAAAATGATTTTCTAGTCATCAACGTTTGCTCTTTAAATTTTTCAGATTCATTGTATTCAAGACTAACAGGTGGACTTAATTATATGCAGTCTTTTATTTTAGTTTATTGTTTCACCGATTCTTTCATGGAAAAGAATGAATCAAACACAAAGCATTATGAAAACAAAGATAGTCTTAGATTTGGCCGGTGATTGATTTGCCAAACGAACCAAAAAAAAACAGATTACAACCACATAAATTAGATTATTCAGCAAAGTCCAAACGAAAATGTCCATGCCTTAACTAAAAGACACCTTTTTATGTACTGCTTTGTTCTATTACAAAACAACAAAATCGACTACATCTCCGTTTTGTTTTTCATTTTATTTTAATCACTTAATATAAATTAATTAAATCCCATGATTCTACTATAAAATACATACACTTCTGCGTTGTATAAGGTTTACGTTTTGTAATTAAAAAAACTCGCATTTCTAAAATGGATAAGGAATTATAATTTTAAAAGTGTCATTTTTTTTATAAAATCCACATCAAACTATGTGTTCTAGATCTAAAAATCAAAATTTCAACTAAATTTTTTTGTTCCAAATCTCATGAAAATACATTAAAAATTCAATTTTTTTTTATTTTTGTTTTCTAATTTAGAGAAAAGAACAAAGAGACAAAGAGAAGTCGAGAACTAACACATAGACAAAAATCATACAAAATTTGTTTTTGGAGTTGTTAATGCCAATTTTGTCTAAACGGAATCATGAATCTTCAGTACTACGTACGATCATGTTTTACATTTTATTTGTATTCGCTTCTGAAAATCAGTCATTTACTTTTACGTTCTTAATTATTTTTTCGACTAAAAAGAATTATTCTTTCTCGTAAAAAAATAATATATTCTTCTCATTTCTACGTTTAAAAAACTTTCTTCCAAAATACCGACTAGAAAGTGCATATGTTTGACTAGTTGACTTTGTATTGTAGAGTTTGTAATTACCATGTACTTTAATTTTAAACACCATATTCTAATTCGCTTTGATAAAATAAATAATTTTGTTGTTACTGTAGAAATAGCGGCTCTTGTTTGTGACCGTCCGATACAAAAGTCCGAAGAGCTATAGCTGTCTTTGTTTTAGTATGATATATATATATATATATCTTTTTCTCTGATAATAATTTCTTTGACCCTGCAACGTTTGGTCATACATACCAACGTGCATTTAATTGTTTTTTATAAGATTTAAACTGGGCGTATCGCATTACCAATAAGATTGTTTAAATATAAGCTGTTACACATTTTGGAGTTACAAATCCGGCCTCCTCTCTTTTCAAACATCGGACCACCAAATCATTCTTAGAAATTATGTCTCTTCTTCTAGGAAAATAGCAACCATATCTACCGACCCAATCCAAAATGAAACAGATTTGAACAACAACAAAAAAAAGATTTGGAGAGATGATAAGAAATTTTCACCACACACCACCTAAAAATGGTGAAATATACATTAAACTAATGTGATGTGAAATGACAGAATTTGAATGAGTTATGGGCTCTGTTTTATATTTAAATTTGATTTTTATGCATCGACTCTAACTATATTTTTGTTAATGTTTTGATATATTGCGTTTTTAACTCTTTCTAACCCCGGTTTTAAACTATTTCT
>OVAP01002360.1:0-19730 GCA_900406295.1 Aurinia saxatilis
CCTGATTTCCCTGGCCTTTTTGCTACAAGTATGGATCATAAAGCTTCTACACTTTTTTATTTTTTTTATTTTATGAAGCTTTCACCATAAGGAGCAAGGCACAAATTTTACCTTGATTTTGATGAAATGTTACCAGGGAAATCAGNNNTTTTATGAAGCTTTCACCATAAGGAGCAAGGCACAAATTTTACCTTGATTTTGATGAAATGTTACCAGGGAAATCAGTCTTGACACCTTTTCTTCTCCATGCATGTATTAAGAGCGTAGCATGCTTTTTTGCCAGTCTTCACGAATGATTGGAAAACTGCGTTGGTCTCATCTCTCCGGCCGTTTTACACATACTGCATTATAAAACAACAAATAAAAAGAGAGTGCATGGGGTTTGAAAAGAGGTTAGATTTATGGGTGTGGTAGCAACTTAAGATAAGTTGACCATTCAGGATCAGCAAGAGAGTGGTAAAGTGGATAAGAAGTCCTGAATGGATTTTTTTTCCCTAGTCTAATCCGGTTTAGGTCCAAATAAAATAGAGTTAGAAATCAGAATTATTAAAGTACGTGCAAATCGAGATGTGCTAGGGAAGCTTGAGTATGGGGTTTCTGAGATAAGTGCCTCGGGGCAGTCTTGTAAAAATGGTCAGTAGGCCGTTGTTCCAGTTGTGAGTAAAGTCCTTGTTCCAAACCTGGATTGAGTCAATAAAACGTTTTTGACTCGATAATTTTTTTTAATATGGGTGTAAAAGTACGTCAAAATAAGCAAACGAGTTAGATAACGAGGAATACCCCCAGACTTGAATAAAATCGTCCCCGATGGTGAAGAGCTGTGAGAGCAAAATGGGAATTGAAATGGATTGAAATAGGGATGGAAAATGGTTACCTCGTTGTCCTCAAGTGTATTGAGTGACCTTCTTTGTCTTATTTGAATTGAAAGGAATTTACAGGAATAGGAGAGGATTTTTGCTGGACGACATCAATATATCATTATCTGCCATGTTGAAATGAGGGAGTGTTCATCTCTCTGGGTCTTCATCGATCGATGCAGCCATTAATCGATCGAATCACAGCGTGATTCTCCTAATTTTTTACTCTTTATCGATTAGTGTTGAAGCATGCAGCATTCTCCTGGATCACCAGTTGATTCGAATCAGTGGCCTCTGGCTTTCCATGGAAAAAGTAAAAATGAGCTTGTGAACTGCAGACGATTGATCGATTGCTGTTTAAGGCGATCGATCGATTCTTCATCCTCTTGGTTGAATCCATGTATCCTACTTCTTGAGACACTAACAAATGCATTAAAAGTAAACTTAATCTAATACACATCAATGGGTGCCTCCCACTCAGCGCTTTTGTTTAATGTCGGTTAGCTCGACATGGTTTGGAGATTTTTTAGTTATCCGATGGGTGGTCAGATGGTTGAGGCTCCTCTTCTGGTGATCGATCGATGTTGTCTCCCATGACCTATCGATCCGAATCATCCAGCTCTTCTTCAATCTTCATGACGGTTAAGGGACATGGAGCTGCCACACCATTGTTTCTAGAAAACAGATTGACGAAGTTTTTCAAAGTTTCAGCGTCAGTATTTGGTGAACTTGGTTGATACCTAGATTTCTTCATCAGTCTTCCACCATCTTTCCATTCTTCTCCTAACCTTGGAATCCCTTTTTCTGTTGCCAAATATAATGTCTCTTTGTTGACGAAGGTCAAACAGACTCTCTTTCATACCATATTAATTCGGGTTCCTGTTGAGTGGAAGAATGGTCTTCCAAGCACTATGAAGGATGATGACCTGTGATCTGTATTCATGACCACAAAGTCGGTGTGTATGAAACATCCTTCACTTCTGACTATGACATCTTTTGCGATCCCTAAGACATGTCAAGACGAGCCATCGTCGAACATTACCGGTCTTTCTAGCTCCTCATATTCAAGAATGCCGACCGACCGTGCATCTTTCCTTGACATCAGGTTTAAGCAGGCTCCTGTATCACACACAGTGTTTAAGAACCTCTTGTTGTTTATCGAGATTGGAACTTTGTACCTTCCTGGGTCGTTTGCTCGATAGAGTTAGCGCGAGGTGGGGCTAGTTTCTCTTCTGATTTTGTAGAAGAGCTCTTCTACTTTCTCCAGGAGCCATACCTATACGTATTTGTGCAGCGGTCGCAACATCATGCCTTCGGTGAAGTTCAGGTGGTGAGGGATGCTTCTGACTTCCGTAATAACATACTCCATTTCATCCTCGTTGAGTTCCCCGACTCCAGCTGTTGTTGGCTCCCGTGCAGGTACTGGGTAGTCTTCTTCCACGTACTCTTCTTCCGGCATCCATTCGAGCATGTTGATGTAGAGATCTCCCTTATTTGGTTGCAGTGATCGATCGGTGGTATTGTTGGCCATCGATCGATCATTAGTGTCTGGCAGCTCTTCAATGTCCAGCACTGTAGGCCTGGTTTCCTCACCGTCTTCCTCAGTATCGCATACCTTGCTAAGTCCGAGACCAATTAACTGAATGGTCTTTTTGAGTGGTGATGCTTCCAACGATCGAATACGCCAAGCAATCCATCGAGTGGTTCATCTTGTCGTATTCTGCCTTTGCTCTCTCCTTTGATAGTTTTGGCTGATCCTCTATCTTTGAAAGGCGGTCTTGGATCTGGCTGACTTCTCCCTCCAGTGTCTGAATCTCTTCTTTGATGGGTTTCAAGTTACTGTTGATGGCTTTGACCGTCTGGAACCTTCCATGCTTGGATTTCACCTCGTTATCTGTACCTCTACGTCATCAATTCGGTCTCTGGTAAAATTGAGGTTATTGTCTAACTCGGCTTTGTTTCTCCTTGTGGTGTAGCTCAGTTGGTGCATCTCTCTGGATTTCTCATTGAGAGTCACCGAGTTGTTATGGATCACCTTTCCTAGGTGTCTCACCTCTTCTTCAATCCCAGCAATCCTAGTAGCCATCGAGTCGAATCTACTGCCTATCTCTTCTTCAAAGTTCCTCTGTTTGGCAAAGATCTGCAGGAGCACCTCTTTTATCCTTCCGTTAGAGTTCCCAGATTGGTAATGGCTAGATTTCATGAATGCCTGCTGATTCCCTGGATGGGACTGATGTCGTTCAAAGATCCTGGGCTCAGGTGCTGGTATCGAGAAGCCACTGTGAGGTTCCCTAGGAAAGTAAGGTCTCATGTGTGGTGGATAGTGTCGGTGGGTACTATGAGACCCTCCATTGTTTCGTTGTGCCATGAGTTGGTACATGAAACAAATGAAGCAAGATTAAAAATGCAAAAACAGAAAAAAAAAAAATAAACTAAAAATGAAATAAGGGAAAAGCTTAGTTTGGAGTTCGATTGTTATGCTAGTGGTCACTGTTGATCCCCGGCAACAGAGCCAGAAAACTTAATGGGGATCAGTTTTCGCCCAAAATATTTCCTGCAAGCGCACATGTCTCGCAGTAGTATTTAGGGATCGTATCCACAAAGAGCAAATGTAACACAATATCACGTCCAACTTCACTTGAGCTAGGCTGCAAAAAGAAATGGGTTGTGGTTACGATCGATCGGTCATATGATATGATCGATCATTTGAAACACCTCTCGGTTGATTGCACATTATGCGGTTGATCGATCAATATCTGAAAATGCTAAAACAAAATAAACGTGAAAAAATTCATTATTAAAAGGCGTTAGGAAGTCAGGTAATGCATCAGAGGATCATGGTTTGAATTATTCATGGTAGTAATTATGTAAATCCTAGTTTAGGCTATATAGTTGATTTCACTAATAACTAACTATCCTTATGGTCAGGCTTAGCTAATCTAGTTCAATTGGTATCCTAGTTAACTCTAACATATATCATTTCAGAAAGAGAGCCTATGGCTGATTAACCAATCAATCTAGGCATTAAGTTTAAGAAATCAAATCCTACTAAACTATATATAGTAAAGCTTTCACTATCAAGTTCTGGATGTCTTACTCTAAGTGGTGGATTAGTAGCAGATTTATCCTATCATTTGAATTAAGCATTGATATGAAAGTAAGCCTATAAACTAATCATTCCATAATCCTATTGCCTATCTACCAAACCATGGTTCCTCCTAGCAAAACCCTATTCCTAACTAAAAGACTACTCAGACATACAAAAAGTAGACATAAACGTAATGAAAATTGCTTGTACTAAAAAGGATTTAGAATAGCTTCTCTGGAAATGCTGAGATTACAGACTTCTTCCTTGAAGCAATGATCAAAACAAATGAAAACAAATAAACTGAGAAAACTGATAAACTATAAGCTTGGACGCCTGGAAGTTTAGAGAAATTTGTGATGTTTTTCTCGGCTTTCAGTCTTCTGTATTTATAGGGGAGAGGGTCGAGTAGAGGGTCGAGAAGAATCAGGAGGAATATTTGGATAGGAATCCAAATATTTGTGATTTTCTTCAGTTGATCGATCGGTCGTAGCTATCCTGACCGATTGACCGTGATCTTTCAACGCGTTTCTGATGATTCAATATCTCCTGAATTTATCTTCAGTGTAAATAAATATCTCCCCAAATGCAACGGTATATATCTGAATTTTTTTCTGGAACCTTCTTGACAAAATGGGCTTCGATGGATCGGTGGGTCTCTGGTCCGATCGATTGGGCCTTCAAGTCTTTTGAGCTTTCGGATACTCCTTCCGTAATTTGGGCTCAACTTCTTACTCATGAGGAATATTGACACGATTCCAAGCCCATGTGAAGGCTAACTCACGTGGCTTGATTGTCCTAACTTCTCACTTCATTATAAAATGAACATCTCCTTCATCCGGGCATGGACTTCTGATGTTCATTTGTTGGATTTGGTAGAAAATACTCCTTTGCAACCTAAAATGCATTGTTTTCACAAAAAACACTTTGCAAAAAAAAAAAAAGAAAGTGAATTCCAGTAGTTTATGTTTCAAATCAAATAGTTTCTTTGATAAAAACACCGAAAAATCATATCGAAAAGCAGTAAAATATCATCACTATCAAACACCATCTCTCCTATAAATTAGGTATCTAACACCCATATGTAATAAATTAGGAAAATAACACCCTCTTTCCTATAAATTGGGTGTGTGATGCCAAAATACCCTCAAAAGGAATAAGAAATTTTTTTTTTTTTTTTTCTGGGTTTGTCTTTTTCTGCATCTGAAAGTGGCATATCATCATCTTTTTGAAAAATGTCTTTAATTACGAGGGCACACACTGTTTTTGAGCTTTATCAGAACATCTCTGCAGCATATGTACGATGAGACTGAAGAAGACTCAAAAGGTGTTTAGAAAATAGACAGCTACGTACACAAATATATAGATGTCTATTTGGACATGTAGACATACATGCATGTTTAGACAAAAATCTATACCCATGTATATGTACATGTATGTCTACATGGCCAAATAGACATCTTTATATTTGTACATTCTATATACTACATATAGTAGCTAGCTATCTACATCTACACGCATAAATAGATATACAGATTCACTAGACAGCTACGTAGATGTCTACGAACTATAGTAACTACCTAAAATAGATAGCTACATAGGGGAACTATCTACCTATGCCACATTATATCAACCACATAATGTCAGAGCATATCAAGATGACTTCACAAAATTTCATATTGCAGCAAACAAACTAGTCATCTATTATTTAAAGATAGTTAATATAAAATAGATAACTACATAGAAGAACTATCTATCTACGTCACATTATATAAACCAAGTGTCATAACAGATCAAGACGGCTTCATAAAATTTCATATTGCAGTAACAAACTAGTTAGCTATTATTAAAAATAGTCAATTGAAAATAGATAGCTACATATGAGATCTATCTACCTATGCCACATTATATTAACCACAAAGTGTCAGAGCATATCAAGATGACTTCATAAAATTTCATATTGCAGCAAACAAACTAGTCATCTATTATTAAAAATAATTAATCTTCTAAAATCACATTTGGAAACAGTCATCTACACATTACCAACTACAACAGCCAATCTTTACATAGCCAAACACTACATACAATAGTTATCTACATGTATACACATATATGTAATATCATAGACATATATGGTAGCTAATTAAAAATAGATATCTATCCATATCACTAGATGACTATTATTTAAAGCACATTGCAAAAGGCAAATGTTGTTCTTCTTATCAATATCATGCACTCGTTCATAGCCAATTGAGCAACAATAAGCCAATCCATCACTCGAGATACAATTCTAGTCTCTAGATACCACAATCATAAATTTTCAACCTTAAAAAAAATTCATAAAGGGAAATAAATTTCAGAATCTCTTTCAAATCCAATCGAAACATCCAAATAATTTCATATCTTCAATAACCCAACAATATCCACACCGATAGTGTTTCAGTCTCATAGATACTCATAACTCAAATTGATTTTCACCTTATCAGTTTAATGATTGAGTAAAAAACCATTGTTGATAATAAAGTAAAAGAGAGAGAAAGAGACACTAAAAGACAAAAAATGATTCAACTTTTTGGCTTTATTTATTTTTAATTCACAGAAAAAATATTCAAAAGTAAATTGTAAAAAGTATTATGATAGAGTGAAAATAAGGTGGTGGGCACTATGGACTTTTTATTGCATTTGACTTCCAATAAAATATTAATTTGTTATGTTTTTAATTTTGTTTGCAAAATGTGTTAGTTTTGCCAATTTCTCTAATGAAAAACTATCTATCAATGAGCATTCCAAGATACATGCTATTTTTATTTAAGCTATTTTGGAGAGAATTTAGTCCCTTTCATCTGAAAAATTGTGTGTTGCTTTGCATACTTTGATTTTTACAAATATAGAAGAAGGATCAAAGGTGCATAGGCTCAACATTTTGATACTTGTGGCAAAAAGTCGAGCTGAACGAATTTTAATAGAAGCATTTAGTAGGAGGCAACCCGATGGTAAGAGTCTAATTTTAGTTTTAGTTTTTGTTTTATTCTAATTTGTTTGTTAGTGTCTCAGGAAAAATATTTAAAGAATAGATCGTAAAAATAAAATCGATCTATTCACATCGATCAAAATATATTTTGCGAAGGAGCTTTAAAAAATCGATTGATGCACCTAACTCCAAATAGATCAATTTTATATAAGCTTCAAGAACAGATTCCATGTTCACAAGAATCAATCAATTCATCTCTAATATCAATCAATATGCACATCCAGTACGAAAACAACCTTCATACTCATAATAAATTGATCTATTTATTTTCATGATTGATCAGTCCATATCCACGTATCATCTATCTTTTCATGTGACATCCAAAATATAAAAAGAAAAAAAAACCACATATTCATTTGAAGACCAATGATGAAACATTCACCATCTATATATTTTCAGTCCATTTCATAATATGGCTATTTTCTTTCTTCTGGCTATTTTTCGAAGATTTCGCTTTTTCAAAATGGTTTTTGAGTAAAAAAAATGCTTTATTGGGTCAAATCAAGTTTGGAATAAAGACCTTGCAAGATTTTATGCTTGATTTGTGGCCTAGAGACCAATTTTACAGGTCTTGTTCAAGATGATCAATTCAGAAACCTCATATAGAACTTTCCCATCCCATTTCGGTTCGCATTTAATTTTGATGAATCTGATTATTGACTCTATTTTATTGGACTTAAAGTTGATCTTAATTATTTCTTATTAAAGGTGTTAGACTAGGGAAACGAATTTACCTTCCGAACTTCTTTTTTACGTTGATCATGAATGGTCAATTCATTTTTAGTTGGTACCACGCACATGAACCCCTTTTAACATCATGCGATCTATTTATCTTTCTTAAATATATGCATATATGTATATAACCGCCGGAGAGATGAGACAGGTGCATTTTTACAATCACTTATGAATGACTCACATAAGCACATATCAAAACTTAAATATACATGATATATTTCAGAGAGTCGAGCCTAGGCATGATTTTTCCTTGGGTATTCATACACAATTAAGGTAATTTTTGTGTCTTATGAGACTCATGTTTTAAAATATAGGCTCCCGTGTAAAAAAAAATGAAAAATCAAAGGAAAAGCAATCAATTTTATGCTTTGTAGTATCATGTTACAAAAGAGCCTAGGGAAATCATATATCACTAAGGAGAGAGGTGGAAGTCATTTACATGATTTTTTAGATTCTTTGTACAAACTTTAGATCCTTACATGAATCTAAGTATGTGGAGAAACAAGAGAAGTCGAGAAGAAAGTTGTTAAAAACTGTGCCATCAAGTGGTTTGTTTGTTGTTTTGCATAATATCTTGCATCCCTTAGTGAATTTGGTAACCCTAAACACAAGCTCCACAACTAAAATTAGCCTCCTTAAATTACACACCTAGCATCGTTGCTCTGGATGATATTTTGATAAGAAAGCTCACGTCAATACATAATGAATGTAGATAGTCAATATTTGGTGAAGTTGAAGTTTTTTCAAATATGAGATTCTAAGGACCAACTGCGAAGGTTGTGGTGGTAGTACAAAGCGAACGTCTTTGGGGAAAACTTGCATCGGTAAGATTACAAAGTTGCAGCCTTAAAACTATAATCTCCAGTTAGCGAGTTCCTAAAATTTTTGAACCTGTTTTTCATTCTTTAGCCTCTTTTTGTTTAGAGACAAACAAAATTTTGGGGGATTTGGTAGCATCGATATTTTACCGGTTTTACTATATATATTTTTAGTGTTTTATAACAAAATTAAAAGAATTCAGTATGAAATTGGTATTTTTCACTAGTATGAGGTTTTAAAATGTCTTTGAGGAAAACAAGCAAATAGGAGCCAAAATGGGCATTTCTCACTCAAAACAATCTTTCAGATGAAGTGCATGCGTCATTGAAGATTTTGCACATTCTGAACGGAGCTGAGTTTTGGAGACAAGATAGAAATGTGATAGCTTTTGTATGAGAGTGGAATCAAGTTCATTGGAGTTATTATCAATGAGAAATTCTCAAATACCGATGAGATGTCATTGTAGAAGCAATAGTAAATCGATTTTGCTCGACAGAAAAGACAATCTCATAAAATATTTCTTATTTATCTCATTTCATTTTTAAATTCTAACCGACTTCGTCAGCATATATAAAGACATCTCTCGACATATATAAAGCCATAAGCCACCTTTTTGTCAAACAATAGCCACCAAAAACTAAAGATTCATGAAAAGTTTCATAATTTTTAGTCCATTGTGGTAGTCGAAAATTGTTGTCACATACACATTTTTGTGTGTAGTGGCCACCGTACTCTTTACCAAGATATGAGAAATTATCTCATGCGTTATGACAAGTTTTTGCCTTTGTGTGACAAGCTCGACAAATTTCTCACTTGTTTTTTTGTTGATATCATTCTAGATTCCAACAAACGTTTGGAGAATTTGCTGTTGAAATCATCCATATATACTTATGTTGTAAGTGATATAGATGGTAATAGCCACATATTAGAACCTTCATTGACCGGATTCAATTGCCGATTATTAAAATTTGAGTGGTTAAAAGGAGGTTTTAGTACCATTGAATGCAAGTTCATTCTTAAAAGGGAGAAACTTAACTTTAAAGGAAACAAATACGTGGCAAGTTACAATTAGGCACCAACCTCAAACGATCACAAGAGTTTGATCATGAGACACAAAAATATTATATTTCTGTTCCCACATTTCAGCAAAAAAGAAATATCCAAAATTGTGCTCATGGTCTTTAGAAATTCGAATCCTGCAGACGCCTATCTCTTGGATCCGACCATCATGACCGTTCCTGCCATTGGACCCTTTACAGCTGTCGTCTCCTCCTCGCCGACGACTTCTACAACCTTTGTGCCCGTGGCGGATGCGACTGCGACGGCCTCTTCATCGGAGGATCTCAGCAACAAGATTAAGAAGCCTTACACTATCACCAAGTTCAGGGAGAGCTGGACGGAACCAGAGCACGACAAATTTCTCGAAGCTCTTCAGTTGTGAGTATTTCTCCTTCATTTCCACAAGAATTAGCCTCAATTTAGGGTTAATCCCGTGAACATGAGTTGAATTGCTATTGGAATTTGGAATTTAATGAAGCATTGACAAGTTTCAGGATTTCAAAACATTGTAAATGTGTTATAGCTATTGTAATTGGAAGATATATAGTGGCTCATGAAGATACTATGAATTATGTATCTAGAGGGAAGTATCGTGGTTAGTTCTAGTGGAGACTAGGAATTATGTTATCTTGGTGATTGGTGCATATCTGTGTATTTTTATGCATATTACAGCCTAATAACAAGATTAGACGCATACTATTTTTAGCTTGTGATAGGGGTGCCGCTTTTTACCGTATATTCAATTACTTTTTATGGCGAAACAAGATGATTTCAAGATAAAAGTGATGGTTTTCACTATTTTATGTTTTCAAAGTGTTTTTGTAGAAATAAGGCTTTTTATGTCATAAATGGACATTATTCTCCAAGTTCAGCAATTCAACACCAGATGTTCGGGGCCAGATGAATCTGTTGTGCATTTTGGATTGAAGTGATAATTGAAGACAATCACGCCACGTGAGTCAGCTGTCACATGGTCTTGGAATCAAGTCATTCTTCCCAACGACCAAGAAGTTATTCCCTTAATACTGAAGCCTGGGGTAGAGGATCAGTTCCACGCTCCAAAAATTTGGCCTTAGATGAAGACCTTCCCCAACATATATTTCTGAGATTTTGACACAAGATATATAAAGAAGCCAGCTTTCCAATGCAAGTGGAAAGAAGCAATTCCAACGATTATATATTGAGTTATGCTAATTCTACGGAAGACAGATTGTGCCGTCTCGATGTGAAGCAGTCGAAGAACGCGAAGGAAGAACGATCGATCGATTTCCATATTGGATCGGTCGATCGATTTCCATATTGGATCGGTCGATCAAGGCCAAAAAATTCTCTTGAAGCCCATGAATTGAAGCCCATGAATGAGTCAAGACCCAAGGATCCATTAAAAGCTTCCAGACGTGTCAGAAGATATTCAATGGTTACTAAAATATATTTTTGGATAACCATCGATTGAATATCCTTTCTATTTGATCGACTGAAGAAAGATAATATAAAAAATTGTGAATCTCTTCAGCTGATCTTCTATTATCCCTTTACTGAATCCCTTGGTCCTCTCTCTCTCTATATATAAAGAGACTTCTCATCTTAGAGAAGGGTGTGCCTCTCTTTCACCAAAACTCTCAAAGAGAGAGCACTTTGCTTTCATTTCTTTTTCAAATCCTTTTGTAATTTCGTCTTGTTGTGGTAAGGGAGAAGATTTCATACTCCTTTTCTACTGATTTAGAGAAGTTTTCTAAACCCTTTGCTATTTATTTATGATGTCAATTTCTATGGTTTTTGCTATGGTTTTTACTATCATTCTTGAGTAGGTCTTTTGTTGGGAATATAAGTTTTTAAAGGGGTCTTAATGGCTTGACAGATAGGTAGGATTTATGCTTATTACATGATTGCTTATGTTTGACACCCCAGGTGATTTGTTATATATTGATCTCTTCATTTTGACAATATGATGAGATTGATAAGAACTAGTATTAAATGATAGGTAAACAACTTATGCGACTTGCATTCCTAGTTTACACTTTATGACTATTGTGTGAGTTCGGATGTTAGACATGTTTAATCATGACTATGAAAATAGGAAGATTAATTTACGACTAGTTTGAATACTTAACCGGATTTTTATCTGCCTATAAAACCTGAGTAGTTTAATCCATGAACCCTAGAGAATTCTCTGAAACCCGACAATTGCAACAATAATTTATTTATATTTTTCTTTTATTTCATTTTACATTTCATAAACCGAAACCTTTCCATTCGATCGATTGAGTAACCTCATTCGATCGATCAAAAAACCAAAAATCATATTATGTTGCTTAGCTCAAGTCGAATCGATTTTGTTGATGTGTACACTTTGCCTCCCTGCGGATTTGATCCCTAAGTACTATTGCGAGAACCTGTGCGCTGCAGGAATATTTTGGGCGAAAACTAAATCCCCATCAAGTTTTATGGCCCCGTTGCCGGGGAGCAACAACTGTACCACTAGCATTAAGACTAGATTTCAGTCTAAGCTTTTATTTCATTTCATTTTAGTTTATTTAATTTCAGTCTAAGCTTTTATTTCATTTCATTTTAGTTTATTTNAAGTTTTAGGAGTCAGGAGAAGACTTGCTATGGCTAAGCTAATGGACCACTCACATGAACTTCACACTAGAATGAATTTTCCAGCACCTAGGGAGCATCAATGGAATTCTCAGTCTAAAGCTACATCAAATCCCTTTCGTTTTCGTCCACAAACCTTGGAAGCAAAAGATTTTGCTCATTCCTTGACGAGTTATACGAAGAAAGAATTGCGGAGCTTGATGCCTTGGAAGCTAAATCAATGCAAGAAGTTTCTTGCAACTCTACTGATTTATTAATTAATGATGATTTGTGCTGTGAGTTTAATAGTGCAGGTTTAGAAGATTGCTTTGCTTTCGGTTTGAACATGTAAGAGCTTCAATTCGATCGATGCACTGCAGGAATCGATTAATTTGGTTCCCTGCCACAAGAAGAAACTTTTGGTCAAATGCAGCCCTCTTGCATTCAAGGGACTACTGAAGATAAGTATTTTTCTTATGATAATACTTTGCTTAACATATCAAATTTTTCGTGCAGAAAGAATTCTAATGTTCATGAGAAGGAAGAATCTCAATCTCAACCGAAAGAACACTTCCATAACGAGCTTACAAAACTTCAAGAGTCTTTTGTTGGAAGAATCCATGATGATGCAAAAACCGATAACTATGATGGAGATAAGCACCTTACAGGTTATGAAGTTAAATTCTTTTCTGAAAATTCATTTAAACATGCTATTGACTTCATATTTCATCAAATGATTTTGGTTCTCATGAGCATCCAACTATCAAGGAAATTTCCAAGGTACATGCTATGTTTGCTTTAAGCTTTCTTTCGAAGAAATTTGTCCCTTTCGTATGGATAATTGTGTGTTTCTTTGCATACTTTACTTTTTGCAAAAATAGGATAAGGACCAAAAGGTGCATTGGTCCAATCTTTTGATACCTTTGACTAGCACTGTGCTGAGAAGTCGAGTTAAACGACTATAAACAAAGGCGCTTAATGGGAGGCAACCCACTGGTACGTTTTAATTTTTCTTTTCTTTTAGTGCTTTTTAATGTTTTTGTTAGTGTCTCGGGAAAACAGGATTTAAAGATTCAACCAAGAGGATGCAGGATCGATCGATTGTCTCTGTAGAATTCGATCGATTGCCTGCTATTCATAGCACCACATCGCTGTTCAACTGGAAAACCAGAGGCCACCTGATTTGAATCAACTGGTGACTTAGAAATGTGATGCACACTTCAACACTAATCAGGAGACGGATAGAATTTAGTCGTTTCAAAAAGTGATTCGATCGAGTGCACGCCTGATTCGATCGATGAAGGTCCAAATTAAGAACAAAAATCCTTAATCAACACGACAGATGATGATATACTGATGTCGTAAGGTACAAATCTTTCCTATTTCCTGTAAAGTCCTTTCATTTCAAATAAGACAAAGAAGGTCATTCGATCCATTCAAAGACGACGAGGTAAAATCCATCTTCCATTTATAATTCAATACATTTTAATTCTCATTTTGCTTTCACAATTTGTTTACATCAGGATGATGTTATTCAAGTCTGAGGGGGATTTCTTGTTGTCTAACTCGTTTGTTTATTTTGGCTATTTTTTTAATGGTTTTAAATCGGTTTTAAAATGATTTTGCAAAAAATAAATCGGCATTATTTTTCAAAATTCAGTATGGAATAAGGACCTTACTCACATCTAAATTTTGCGGCATAGTGACCATCTTTACAAGACTTCCCCGAGGCACTTGTTTCAGAAACTCCATACTCAAGCTTCCCCAACACATCTCGGTTTGCACGTACTTTAATGAATCTGATTTTTTACTCTCTTTTATTTGAACCTAAACCGAATCATATTTCTTGCTGGAGGTGTTAGACTAGGAAAAACAAATCCATTCAGGACTTCTTATACACTTTAACACTCTCTAGCTGATCATGAATGGTCAGCTTATCTTGAGTTGATACCACACCCAAATACCTAACCTCTTTTCAAACCCCATGCGGTCTCTTTTCTTTTCTTGCCTTATTTGCAGTATATGTAAAACGGCCAAAGAGATGAGACCAACGCAGTTTTTCAGTCACTCGTGAATACTGGCGAAAAAGCATGCTACAATCTTAATACATGCATGGAGATTCAAAGAGAAGGTTTCAAGGCTGATTTCCCTGGTAATACTTCATCAAAATTAAGGTAAAATTCGTGTCTTGCTGTATATGGTGAAAGCTTTTGGATTTAAAAAAAAAATCGAAAAAAAAAATTTAAAGCTTTATGATCCATACTTGTTTAGCAAAATGGTCAGGGAAATCAGGGATCAAAGGTGGAAAGAGGTGGAAACATTCAAAGGAGTCCAGAGATGTTCGAAAAAAAACTTTAGATTCCCTTAAAAGAATCTAAGTCTGGAGGAGGAACGAGCCGAGCTAAGGAGAGAGTGATTGGGGAATTGTGCCGTCAGGCGGTCCGATCTCTCTTTCTTTTTTGCAAACATATCGCATTTCTCTTGAGTACGGTAAACCCTAAACACATTAGCCCCACCTCTAAATATTAGCCTCCTCTCATTACATACCTAGCTTGTTTTACCTAGCTGATATTTTCCAGTAAGAAAGCTCACGCAATATAAATGAATGTATAGAGTCAGATTTTGGTACAATTAGGATATCTGCAGGTTGAGATTCCTGTAGGACCAGTTGGGAGAGTTGTGGCAGGAGTATGAGATGAGAACTATTGACAGGATTTTCGAGATGACCATCAGGAAGTTGTGGCACAAGTAAGCGAGTTCCTCACTTTTCAAACTTATTTTCCTTTCCTAGCATGTTGTTTGTTCGAGGACGAACAAAGCTAAGTCTGGGGGGATTTGATAGGGGTGATATTTTACGGCTTTTTACCATATATATTTCAATTACTTTTATGATGAAACTATATTATTTCAAGATAAAAGTGATGGTTTTCAGTATTTTATGTATTCAAAGTGTTTTTGTGGAAATAAGGCTTTTTAGGTCATAAATGGGCATTATTCACCAAATTCAGCAATTCAGCACCAGATGTTTGGGCTAGATGAATCTGTTGTGCATTTTGAATTGAAGTGATAATTGAAGACAATCAAGCCACGTGAGTAAGCTGTCATATGGGCTTGGAATCAAGTCATACTTCCCAACGACCAAGAAGTTATTCCCTTATAATACTGAAGACTGGTGTAGAGGATCAGTTCCACGCTCCAGAAGTTTGGCCTTAGATGAAGACCTTCCCCAACATAGATTTCTCTGAGATTTTGATACAAGATAGATGAAGAAGCCAGATTACCAATGCAAGTAGAATGAAGCAATTCCAACAGTTAGATATTGAGTTATGCTGATTCTACGGAAGCCAGATTGTGCAGTCTCGATGTGAAGTAGTCGAAGAACGCGAAGGAAGAACGATCGATCGATTGCCATACTGGATCGATCGATCAAGGCCCAAAAAGTCTCTTGAAGCCCATGAATTGAAGCCCTTGAATGAGTCAAGGCCCAAGGATCCATTAGAAGCTTCCAGACGTGTCAGAAGATATTCAATGGTTACTAAAATATATTTTTGGATAACCATAGATCGAATATCCTTTCTATTCGATCGACTGAAGAAGATAATATCAAATATTGTGAATCTCTTCAGCTGATCTTCTCTTATCCCTTTACTTAAGCCCTTGGTCATGTCTCTCTCTTTATATAAAGAGACTTCCCATCTCAGAGAAGGGTGTGCCTCTCTTTCACCAAAACTCTCAAGAGAGAGAGCACTTTGCTTTTTCAATTCCTTTTCTAATTTTGTCTTGTTGTTGTAAGAGAGAAGATTTCATACTCCTTGTCTACTGATTTGGAGAAGCTTTCGAAACCCTTTGCTATTTATTTATGATGTCAATTTATATGATTTTTGCTATGGTTTTTTACTATCATTCTTGAGTAGATCTTTTGTTGGAAATAGGAGTTTTCAAAGGGGTTTTAATGGCTTGACAGATATGTAGGATTTATGCTTATTACATGATTGCTTAGGTTTGACACCCTAGGTGATTTGTTATATATATACAGATCTCTTCATTTTGACAATATGATGAGATTGATAAGTATTAAATGATAGGTAAACAACTTATGCGGCTTGCTTTACTAGTTTACACTTTATGACTATTGTGTGAATTAGGATGTTAGACATGTTTAATCATGACTATGAAAAATAGGATGATTAATTTACGACTGGTTTGAATACTTAACCGCATTTTTATCTGCCTATAAAACCTGTATAGTTTAATCCATGAACCCTAGAGAATTCTCTGAACCCCGACAATTGCAACAATAATTTATTTATCTTTTTTTTTCATTTTGCATTTCATAAACCGAAACCTTTCCATTCGATCGATTGACTAACCTCATTCGATCGATCAAAAAACCAATAATCATATTTTGTTGCTTAGTTCAAGTCGAATTGATTTTGCTGTTGTGTACAATTTGCCTCCTTGTGGATTCAATCCCTAAGTACTACTGCGAGAGCCTGTGCGCTTGCAGAAATATTTTGGGCGAAAACTAAATCCCATCAGCTTATTTGCCATTTGATCAAAGACAATCAAAGACAGTCAGGTGCAGTCATATATATATATATGTATGTATGTATGTATGTATTATGAGACACTTCTTCTCATCTTTCTCTAGGGCCCTTAGTGTTGCCTTACATCGGGGTTGTTTACTCTCATTTGATATCTCCACAAACTGTTCTCTTAAAGCTACTTTATTGTTGTTCTGAACCATTATTAAGAACAAAGATTGGCACATGCTTTTGTCGCTGAGATTTAATTGTGTAATCTTTAGATTTTCTTGCATTAGACAAGTGAGCTTGGTTTTGTTGAACACTATTGTGGTTCTTAGTCGAGATTCCTTTAATATCGCAGATACGATGTCATGCTCAGAAGTATTTTCTCAAGGTACAAAAGAGTGGGACGGGTGAACAGCTCCCTCCCCCTCGACCCAAAAGGAAAGCCGCTCATCCATATCCTCAAAAAGCTCACAAAAACGGTGGGTAATTAGGTTCATCAATTTATTTTATTTTGTCTTCTTATTAAGAAATTATAATGATGATACATAATTGACGTGTGCAGTGCAACTTCAAGTACCAGGGTTTTTCAAATCAACATCTGCACCAAACGACCCAACTTATATGTTTAGACCCGAGTCTTCTTCGATGCTGATGACTTCGCCAACCGCTGCCGCTGCTGCTCCATGGACAAATAATTTGCAAACTATCAGCTTCACGCCCGTCCCAAAAGGTTCTAGTAATCTTCGAACAATTAGTATGACTCTCTTAATGTCAAGTCTTTTCAAATTTGACTAAATGAAGCATATTGTTCCCATGATCTGATAGAAACAGCAGGAGCGAATAACAACTCTTCTATTAGTTCTGAAAATACTCCAAGACCACAATTCAATAGGGACACAAGTGACCAAGGAAATATTGGCCACTCAATAAGAGGTAAGCATCGGTACCGCATTTCTAACCTCTTTTCATTTGTACCACATTTTACTAGACAGTTCCTTCTTCTTTGTTTCAGTTTTACCAGACTTTTCCCAAGTATACAGCTTCATTGGAAGTGTTTTTGACCCATGTGCGAGTAATCATCTACAAAAGCTGAAAAAGATGGACCCCATAGATGTGGAAACTGTACGATTCTTGTCTTTCTAAATTTACATTAATCTCAACTGAAACCGTGTCCGTTTTCCAACGGAACAATATTTTAAACTTAATGGTTGTTTGCCCTTACCAAGCAGGTGCTACTGTGTATGAGAAACCTATCGATCAACTTGGCTAGTTCCGATTTTGAGGATCATGTAAGTATCTTCCTTCATAAACTCCAAGACATTTTTAAAACTAGAAACTCGAAAGCCTAATTCAGAACTAATTTCAAAGCTCATATTGATTTTCAAAACAACAGAGACGGCTTCTTTCAACTTATGATATCGGCAGTGAGACAAGAACAACTGATCATGGTGGAATTAGTAATACATTAAACAAAGAGCCACCCCAAATCTCTACTTGAAGTTAATTGAAGGGGAGAAGAACTATGAATGTCCCAAGTGAGCAAAGCCCAAATTGACTACAGAATACTGAGATTCTGTTGGGTTTGTCTGTACATATGAAGAAGACGAAGCTCATTAAGCTGATTTAGCTTTGTTTTTGTTACAAATGTCTTTTGGGTATATGTACAGTTTATTAATACAATTGGTCTCTTTTGAATATTTTTGAACTGAAGGTTATACGAAGAATTAGTGGAATAAAAAGTCAGTTGAATATTGATTGACTCGGCATGAGCAGTTTATTCGGAAGCGAAGGAACCAAATTATGTGAAGATTTATCTAAATTATGCAATCAATAATGCCTCCTATAACCAAATAACCAGAATCAAACAAAAATTAAACGGAGAATCGAAGCCCAAAGTATTTGAAACACAAACACATTTTTTTGTTGTTGTTGATGTTTTAGGTTTGGATGGTTTGGGTAGTTCGTAAATTTTTTAGTTATTTTCTTTTTGTTATTTCAGTTAGTTTGGAATTTTGTGGATAGTTTGGATAAAAACATATTATTTTAATCTTTTATAATGTTTTGTTAATTATTTTTAAATTTTGATAAAAGACTAATACAAGATCCCAGAGTCCCAGAGATTGCTAAAACATTGTGGTAACATTGTCTCTCTTTGGTCCAATATATATATATATATATATATATATATATATTCCGATCTCACTTATTAAGTTGGAGACGAAATCTAGAAAGATTAAAAAGGGGAATATGGGATAAATTTAACAAAACTCGTCTAAATCCACAAGGATATCATCTTAAAATAAGAACTAAACCACACATAGAAGTTAGAGAAACGTTTTGGAGACCCAAAAAGAAAAGATGCATCTCTTAGTTAAAGGAGGATAATCACAATACAATTTTTTTTTTGTGCTACGCTGAAGACTGCCTTTCACACTCCTCTTTCAAACCTAACCATTTTTTTATTCACACTAGGTGTTGCCTGGAATGTTAGAATCAGTTAGTGCTCCGTGATTTCCTGCTCTGTCCGTGTATCTCCCTCAGTATAGTTCATGATATAGGCACACTTAGGTCGTGCTTATATGGGATGGAAGGTGTGGTGGTGATGGTGAATCTCTAGATGGTTGTAGAACACTTTCTAGGACCCGAATGGATGGATGGATGGATGAACAGGTTGCAAGGGGGATGGAGAGACGCCACACAGAGAATGGAGGGCTCTGTGGTAAGTCTAATCTCCAGCTTCAAAGGCTTCACACCAAGGAAGAAGAAGAGAGGCAGCCAAAGCGGCTAGGGTTTCTTCTCTAGAAGAAAGTNAGGCCCAAAAACCAAATACTAAAAATAAAACGAAAATCCAAATAAGGAAAGTAACAATTACTTCTGAGGTAACACAAACGCTACTACAGAAATAAAAACAAAAGGGAAATAACCTGCAAAACAACCAANAAGCGGCTAGGGTTTCTTCTCTAGAAGAAAGTTCGTTGTTTATTAAAAATCAAAGTCTACAGATTACAAGCTGAATAGGAAGCTTTATAATAGCT
>OVAP01002361.1:0-18179 GCA_900406295.1 Aurinia saxatilis
ATTAAGTCATTTTATGTTGTTTAGCTTTAATTTATTTTCTGTTTTTTTTTCCATTTATTTTCTGTATTTTATCTTTACTTTTGCTACCAATTATGTTTTTTAAAGTTTATTATTAGTTCATGTCATTATCTTTTATTAAATAAATGTTATTTGCATATAAAATTTTTAATTACCAATGAAAACATTATTTATATAAAATTTTGAAATAGTGTGGATGTAAGAAATGTAAATATTCACTTAAATAATCATTTTAATAAATATTATGCATTTTAAATATATTTGGAAATTTATAATTAAAATTTTTGAAATATAGAGGACTTTTTTATAAATAAAAAAGTTCAGCACTAAAATAGTGCAACAATAAATTTTTGCACTAGATGTAGTGCAAAAAAGTGGTTTGCACTATTTTAGTGTCTAATATAGTGCTGGGTGGGAGAGGATTTTGCACTAAAATAGGATTTGGTGTAGGATTTAGTGCTGGGTTGGAGATGCCCTTATAATCTAAAGCTAAAAAAATATATTTTATTTGTATTTTATATAAATAGGGTTTAGTGCAAAAAAAAACCCATGACCTTATTATTGTGCAAGTTAAACATATGAACTCTGAAATACCCCGCAATATAGCCCTTCCGTATATTGATGATGTATTCTAGCGAACTGCGTGTTGTTTTCTGACGAACTACATGCTGTTTTTGTAAAATCGAGGGGTTCGAACACGCTACCTCGTGATGATGTGAGAGTGCACTAATCAGTAACATTTGTAAAATGGAAGTTACCACGTTTTCTTTGAATGGATCGAGTGACCTTCTTTGTCTTATTTGAAATGAAAGGACTTTACTGGAAATTTAGGTGAGGATTATACCCGAGTGACGACATCAGTAATATTTCATCATTTATCGAGTTGATTTGAGGATTTGTTCATCATTCTGGGTCTTCATTAATCGAATCAGACTCCATTTGATCGAATCACATAGTGATTCTTCTGAATATTGACTGTCACTTGATTAGTGTTGAAGTCTGCATCATTCTCCTGGGTCAGCAGTTGATCGAAACAGGTGGGCTCTGAATTTCTATTTAAATAGTGGTGTGATGCTATGAGCAGCAGTGAATCGATCGAATGTTTCAGAGGCAATCGATAGACTTTTCATCCTCTTGGTTTTTAGCCTCAAATCCTATTTTCCTCAGAAACTAACAAAGATTAAAAATAAAAGAAAGAAAACCTATTCTAAAACATACCAGTAGGTTGCCTCCCACTAAGCACCTTTAGTTATAGTCGTTTCGCTCGACTTCTTGACACTATGTTAATCGAAAGAATTGAAAGGTTGAGCCAATGCGCATATAATTATTCTCATGTTTGTGCAAAAATCCAAGCATGCAAAGAAATACAAAGCTGCACATACAAAATGGACAAAAATTTATGTAAAGAGGCTTAAAGCAAACATGGAATTTATCTTGAAATGATCCTTGACATTTAGATTATCATTAGATCCAAAAGAATCTGTCGAAAATATAATCAATACCATGTTTAAATGAATTTTCAGGAGAGAAATTAACTTCATAACCTGTAAGGTGGGGATCTCCATATAAAATGTTGTTGGGTTCACTTTCATAATATAAGACATGTTGTTTGAGCTTAAGTTCCATCTATGATTCCTTATGTATTGCTTTGTAAAACACTTTATGGCTTTCATCTTCAGACCCACATGGCTCATAATCAGTTTTAATACATATGCCAAAACAACTAGAAGAGGATTCTTTGTTAGAATAGAAGTAAGTTGTTTCATAAGAGAAACCTGTTTTGCGTCGATTCTTTCTAATGAATATTCATTTCCAGCGACTTGGATGTGAGCATGATCCCCGTTGTTGATGAAATCAGAATCTCCATCATATATATCGATAGGTGCATCATCACAGATTCCTCCGTTGAAATCATGTCAAAGTTCATTGGGAGTGTCATGAGGCTTTTTCTTACGCTCAGGTTTCGATTATTCAAGTTCGGAATCGCTGTTGTCTTTACTACAAGAGAAACTCAGACTGTTAGGTTCAATATTACAATTGAAAGGGGAATACCTTTTGCATGTGGGTGCCAAATTAGAAAAAATTTGTATTTCTTCAAATTGTTTTTCGCTGTTCTCCATTCGATCGATTGACATCTCACGTCGTTCGAATGAGACATTTTCTTCATTTGTTTTAGTTTCTATTGTCTTGTAGTCGAAAGCAAAGCAGTCTTCTAAGCATGTATAAGAATTCACAAGATATATCTTCTTCACTAGATAATTCCAAACGGAACTTATCTTGAATGTTTTCTTCGACTATGTTATCATGAGCAATCTTGTGGATGTCCTCCACGACTTTTTCAGGGTCCAATCCTTTCCCTTCTTGCTTTTCTTCAAGGCTGGAATCAGAAAAAATGTGGCTTCTTGGATCGAACATCAAAGATGCTCCTAAATTCAAGGTCGAGCTTTTCAAGTCTAGATGATTCTTCTCCAGATTCTTTGAAGCCCTATAACTCTTGATTCCATAGATACATAATCACATCCCAAGGGTCGATGAAGATCCATCTTTGTGGAGGCTTTGAAGATCAGCAACGAATACTAATTCATCCAACATTTTTTTTTCTTTTTCTTTTTCATCGGAAATAGAAATTAAGAAAATAAATAAGTTAAGACTGGAGCTAGCTCGTTATGCTAGTGGCGCAACTGTTGCTTCCCGGCAACAGCGCCACCTAACTTGATGGAGATTTAGTTTTCGCTCAAAGTATTTCCTGCAAGCGCACATGTGTCCCGGTACTACTTTAGGGTCGAATCCAAAAGGAGCAGAGTGTACGCAGTAGCACATCCAAGTTCACTCGAGCTAAGCAACATATGTGAGATTGTTGGTGAATGATCGATCGAACGCAGAAGCAAAAAATCGATCAATTGATTGTGGGGTCGGATTCCACCCTTGAAGATTGATAGCATAAAACGGCTAAGTGTTTGCCACAAAACACTACTACGGGCCACAAGCCGGTCATGTGTCTACACCATCGAGCATTACAGTCATAGACTATCAATTGATAACAATATAATCAAGTATGGACTACCGAGGATCCCACGATCAACTAGGCACATAACAAGACTTGAACCGAGCTTGGCCCGCGGAGAAAGCTCTTAGACTTACAACGCGAGCCAAGTAACGAAAATGGCCCACAGACAAGCTAATACAAATGTCCGGCGGGCTACATGATCAACATGGCCTGTGGACTACGGACATAGACTGTCCCGCGGATCGTGCACGGCGTTTGGCTCGCAGGACATATCCCTTTGTTTTTTTGTGGGCCAATCCCTTTACAAACTTACACGATGAACCATCAAGCCTATTCTATGGACATTTGGTTGGCAAGTCCCGGTATAAACTTCACCAAGCAATGCGCTAGCTAAGTCTCATTGTGGGTCCCAAACCTTCTTAGACTAACCAATTTGATCTCCCTACGATCAATTGAACGTTCGAACATGAAATGGACCCGCAAAGGATTGAGCGAAGACATCGAGACATTCTTCCGCGGGCCAAGTCTGGGACATGGCCCGCGGACAAGGCCACGGCCTTTACCAGCGAGCTACATCAACACTGTGGCCCACGGGGAGAGCCTAATAGCATAGCTTGCGGGCTATACTCTCGCTGTTACCCGCGAGGTACGCCCTTGCCATGGCCCACGGGCTACGTGCTCGACGTGGCCCGCGGGGTGAGTTCAGAAACGTAGCTCGCGGGCTACACTCTTGCCGTGGCCCGCGAGCTACATCCTTGTCGTGGCCCGCGGACTACGAACTCGACACAGCCCGCATGACGACCTCGATGACACAGCTCGCGGGCTTCACTCATGACGTGGCCCGCGGGCTATATCTTTGCCATGGCCCGCGGGCTCCACGCTCGACATAGCCCGCGGGAAAAGTTCGATGTCATGGTCCGCGGGCTACGTCTAGGAAGTGGCCCGCGAGACAAGTCTCTCTTCAATGTCCGCGAGCTAAGTGTAAAGTATGGCCCGCAACATTTCTCACATTTCAATCCGCGAGCTAAGTGTCAAGTATGGCCTGCAAGATTGTTCACATTTCAATCCGCGAGCTAACTTAGCTCGCCTAGCAACATCGCGTCTTGTGGGTCCGTACACATGGCTTAGTTCCATCGCAAACTAAGGACCCATGATGAACATTTCATCGAACGATCATCGTGACCACACTCTTTTTCCCTTGGTAAGGTTTTTTTCCATGTGGTTTTCTTTGCCAAGGTTTTCAATGAGGTGATCATCAGAACACATACGACTCACAAGATTATATCAACAATCTCGTGGGCCCAGAAACACTTATAACTAACCAAATAGCCCAGCTCAGTTTCGTGGACCCATTTCCATCTTCCATCAATACACAGCCCTAAGGTCTATTCCGAGCGCCGTCAAGCAAGAAGGTTCGAGAATAGAATCATCAGAGTATCTAAGGAGAAAGGAAACTACCCAGAAGACTGTGAGAGGAATGGAAGCATATCTTCAGGAAATGGAAGGTGGCCCACGAAAGAGCTTGGGCCCCAAGGCGGTTTAGTTAGAGTATATATAGGATCTAAGGTCGTAGGTCTTAGATCATCTTCTTCTCTCTCGAATAGCCTAAGTCTTAACAGCTTGTATTCGAGAATTCTCTTTGCTATCAATAAAGCGACCCTACTTCTCTTACCATGTTCTTTGTCTTTCTCTTTAACTTTCTGAGCGATTCACACTAGAGAGTCGACGATCCCTTAAAAGATTCGTTAGACAAGTTTTTGGTTCTGTGTGAATTCTTGCCCACACATTGATGTGCCTTTTGATCGAACACATGAAATGTATCTGATACATTAATGCCTGAAAATGCTAACATAAAATAAAACGTGAGTGTAACAGATAATAAAAAGCGTTAAGACGTTAGGAAATGCATCAGGGAGTCACGGTTTGAATTATTTAGGATAGTAACTGTGTAAATATTCTAGAGAAGGCTGTATAGTTGAAATCATTAAAGTTCGATTATCCTTATGGTCAGGCTTAACCGGTCTAATTCAATTGACATCCTAGTTAACTCTTTCTCAGTGAAAGAGAGGATCAACCAAACTAGTCATTAAGTATAAGAAATCAATTTTCTAATTTAACTATGAATATTAAAGCTTTCAACATCAAGTTCCTAATATCTTACTCTAAGTGGTGTATTAGTAGCAGTGTTATCGTATGCTAGAGATTAAATCTGATTAGAAAGTAAGCCTTAAATAGTCATTACACAACACTATTCCCTATTTACCTAACAATGAATTCCCCTAGCAAAGTATTATTGCTAACTATGAGACTACTCGAGCATGTTTATGATAAACATAACAAGAATGGAAACTACAATCATATAAATCAATAAAAGGATTCAGAAAGGCTTCTCTGAATTTACAGAGACAGATTGCAAACTTCTCTGTTGACAACAATACCAAAGTAGAATAAAACGACAAAACAAAAGAAAAAGAACTGAAAACTATTTAGCGTGGATGCAAGTTAGCTTGTGAATTTCGTGTTGTTTTTCTGCCCTGGTGCTCTTGTATTTGTAGTGGAGAGGTCGTACAGGAACTTGAGTAGAATCAGGAAGTAGATACTGATAAAGATCCAAAAGCTTGAACTTATCACTTCATGATCGATTGAATAACAATAATTTATTTGATCGATGTTATCTCCAAAATGCGTCTTATGTATCTTCTGAATCTTTCTGAATATTTGTAACGGATCCTGATAACTCCTAAATTGCAACGGTCCTTAGTCCCAAGTCATAAGTCCTTAGTCCTAAATCATAATCTATCTTTTTTACCTTTCAATTCTCCCATCTCTTGAGCTCTGCAATTTTTGTACTCGAGAGTTTTATCAATAAACGATTTACCTTTGATTTTGTTATTTTCTTTCTTTTAGTTTCAATTGATTCCTACATAGAGAGTTGATGATCCTTATAATTTTTGTTACAAGTTTTTGCTTGTGTGGAATCTTGCTCACACAACTTGTTTGAAGATCACCTAGGAGAGCTGTTTGGTTTGTGGGGTCCCCACAGTACTAATCTTGACATGCGGAGTCACTGAACATAGCTCCTCCATGACCCAATATTTGGCTCGCATCGCACCTTGGTCCATGTGAACTCTGGCCTGCGTCGTCTTGGAAGGCATGTGCTCCGCGATCTAGCTCTTGGCTCGCACCACATGGGGACCCACTAATAAGTCGTTTATTTTACTTAATAAGACCTTGACAACTACAATGAATAAATGCAATAGTAAGGATCGAATCCACAAATCCCAACAATTACACTGTAACCTATTAATTTAATTAATTAAGCTAAACCGAATATTGAAGGGGTTTTGGTTTTTTGGTTTCTAATTTTCCTATGGGTTTAAAATTTAATAATAATAAAATGCTAGACCTAGGTATGATCAATGGATTGTCTAAAACTAAACGAGATGTTTATTCAGGTTCTAATTCTACTCAATTCCAACTCAAATATTATAGATTGGTCCACTTTTGTGGTACCAATCACTTCTCTTGGCTACTTAAATGCCTAAACTTTCATTTGGATTTAAACTAGCTAGAGAGTTTTACTAGAGCAGATTTGATTTGTTCACAACTTGCCTTAGCATCAACTTTCGTTGGTTAAGGACAATCTGCTCTCCTAATAAGGTTTCAGGAATTCAACTACACTTTCGTTTAATAGGAAATCCTAAGAACATAAACTAGGTGATCAAGTCTAGTTTAGGCTTTAAGGTTTTATTATGAGAGAATTCTTCTACACATCTACCTATTTACATCCAGTTACTAACTTAACAATCTATGAACTCCCTAGATCTGACAACCTAACTACTCACACATGACTAAACTAACAAGAAAACAAGATATAAAGAAGAACATAATCAAGAACATAAAAATACTGAATAATACTTTATTAATAATAGAAATAATGAAAGAACAAGGTTCAAGAAAACTTCTCAATAGTTGTAAATGCAAGGAATGAAAGGAGGTGAACATCCTCCAAGAAATCTCCAAGAGAAACTCACAAAATCTCAAGAACAATGAAACAATAGTGTTCAGATCTAAAAGAGAGGAATAAAAATCAGCTTCAATTGTTGAAGAGGCTCAGAAATGGCTTATAGTGAAGGGTTTTCGTGCAGCATCCACCAAAATAAGGTAAATATTTGTCAATCTGATGATTGACAAGTTTCCAAAAATGGCACTCGGCAGACCACGAATCGATCGATCCGTGTGTAGCAACTTGGCTCCATCTCATGCAGGTCGATCTGCAAATGTCCCACAAACTTCTTGGGTAATCATGGATCGATTGATCCATCCTAAATTCAGCTTTTCTTCACAATTTAGCTCATAACTTCATCTTGAAGCTCAAATCCATACCCCAACGTGTTTGTACCTGTTAAGACTCTAAAATAACACTAAAAGACTCGAAAAACAGTTGAAAACAAATGTTAGAAAGAGTTAAAAACACAATATATCAATTCCCCAAAACTTAACCTTTGCTTGTCCACAAGCAAACAATAAAGGTTGGAAAATAGAGAAAGGTTTGAAGGTGGGAACTCAAAGCTAGAAGGCATGCATTCTAAGTCTTAAAGACGGATTCGAATTAACGCTAATCTTTGACATGCGAAATCTTTACCCATTCAAGCTTAAAATACCCCAATCTGCTCCAATTTCATGTTTAAGCCCAATGATGATGATCCTACTCAATTCCTATTTTTCTTCTCTTTACATTCAATTAAACAATAGGCGTAGTCTAAAAAATGGACAATTGATTACAACATTTGGTTCAAAAAGGGAAATGTTCAAATGTAGGTGGTTAAGAGTTTCAAAATTTAAAACGGTGACTAACTCTCAAGAAAGTGGAATGTTATCATTACGCAAAAACAAGTCAAAGAAAAGAGCAATTGATGCATACAAGCAATTTCTTCCATCTACCCATTCCCAATCCTTGAAAATTCAAATCATCACTAACTCAACCAAAACCTCATCATCTCCTCCAAATCAATCCATCCTAGGGAACTCTCAAAACATAAATTCCTAATCACTCTTTAGCTAATAAAACAGTAATTTTCATTTTTTTTATATACCTTTTGTTTTTGAACGTAAGTAAATAGAATAAACAGAAATGCTAAAATAGTGATTCCAAGTTATGAGCTCTTCTAGGTAAAAATATATATATCCTCTATTTCCAACCACATTCCAATCCTCTATTTCCAACTCCAAGTCCCCCAAACTTATTCCATTCTAGTACTACCCAGACCTTCATAGGAAAATTCTAAATGAATGGCACTAATAAACAACCTATCCCAAAAACAAGTACTAGCATCAATATATGCAATATCATCACTGTCGCCTAGTTCAAATTTTTGGAAAAAACGTTTTTCTACTCATAAAAATTCGAACAATAAAATCCATTCAAAGAAAAACAGTAAAATGACTCAAGATAAGAAAACAAAAGAATAACGAAGTTAGTCACACACTTGTACCCTCCCCAAAACTTAAATCACACCGTCTCGGGCTTAGCACGTTGTTTTAAGAAAGATACGACAAATAAAAAGAAAGAGATAAAAATAAAAGAAAACAAAAGTACCTAGTGGGTTGCCTCCCACTTAGCGCTTTGTTTTAAGTCGCATAGCTTGACTCTTGTGCCTTTTTACGCACGAGATGGATCACCAAGGAGATGTGGATCTCATGTATCATGTGACACCCTTTTGGAAACCGCTCCTTTCTTCTTTTTGATTGCAACAAGCGCACCATCTTTTACCTGCCAAGAATGAACGTTAGGAAATAAAGACATTGTACCCTTCAGCATCTCCTTGATAAACTCGTCTCCTTTGTCTCTCAAGTGCAGTGGTATGATGATGCTGATTCTGGCAAACGATTTTGAGACCCGTCTGTGCTCGACGCTTCCTTTCACGTTTCCCTTCGTTACTGGCTCCTTGGTACGGACATGAGAATCAACAGCTATTATTGTGCTCTTGGAACCCAGTAAAGCTTCATCGGCACTGTAGTTACTCGATGCAAGCTTTGTTGGTCCCGTCGCCGGCACAGCTGCGTAGAAAACTTCCTTATCAATGTGGGCGAAGGTCATTTTCTTCGTTGACATGTCTATAACGGCACCTACAGTAGCCATGAATGGCCGGCTCAGAAGCAAAGGTGGTATGGATCCTCGTTGCATCTCTACAACCTTAAAATCAGCACAAACAATGCAATCACCAGTTTCCACATGTAAATCAAGTATTTTACCGCATGGAGTCATAGTCGAGAAGTTGGCAAAGGCGAGATTCATCTTTGGAGGTATCAGCTTTTTAATCCCCAACTGCTCTGCAGTAGCTCTTGACATGATATTCACACAAGACCCAAAATCACATAGGGGGATCTGCAAACCGGACTCCTGCGATGGAACATGGCACAACAAACTTCCCCGGGTCTTCAACCTTGGGTAACAACCTTTATTTTGGTGGTTGAACCGGTTCTAGTTTAGCTTTGGGTAGCCTTTTCTTCAAGACTGCACGGACCTCCTCAGCTACTATCTGGACTCTGTTCTCAATGCTGCAATGACTTGCAGCTCTTATATTAATGCACCTTGCCAGGACTGGTAATGTCTGAACTTCTTTGGATGGGAATTACACCTTAAGCTTCTTGAACATTTATTCGCATCTGATGGCAACCTCCTCTGATGTTTTCGGACGAGGCCGAGGATATGGCACGCGCGGAGTGTACACACGTGCTGGAGTATGAGGGACAGCAGGAGTGGGGACGGTGATTGCTGCCTCACGAAGCTCTGCATCTGTTGTACTTCCTGAAACATCAAGCACTNNCAGCTACTTGAGTGTCCAGATTCTTGACATGGCTCGATAAGGCTTCGAACTTCATGTTCATGTTGTTGTACATGCCATCGACCTTCGCATTTTGGCTTTCAATTTTGGCATTTTTCTCTCCCGCTGCTTTATGTTGGTTGGCGAGAATCATCTGCATCATTGACTTCAACTCATCTTGAGAATTATTTGGTGGAGCTTGGTAAGGTGGTGCAGAAGGCAGGGGAGCCTAGTGATTGGTGAATGGCTGCTTCTGGTATCTCTGCTATTGAAAAGCATGTTGTCCCTAAAAAGGCACAAAAGCATTGTTAGAACCAACATTGTTTGTAGGTGGGTATACCTGATCTTCAGGGTTTTCGACGTTTGTGATGCGGTAAGAGAGATTTGGGTGCTTGTAGTTGGAGTTGTAGCCTTGTTTGTAACCCTGTCCAGTGACATAGTTACACTCCTCTTCGTCATCATTTTCATCCATCATATTCTCCTCGGAAGGTACATGACCACCTTCTCTATCGCAAGAGTTTATGCCGCGCTGGTTTGCTTTCCCAAGCAAGCTGATTTGCTCGGTTAGCTCTGCTATCTGCTAAGCCTCCACCAAAGCAACCTTCTTGCCTCTGTCATATTTTGGGCTCCTCTCCGAAGAACTCTCAACCATGTTCTCGATCAATACCAAAGCATCTGCAATACTACGAGTCATAAAATTTATGTTACTAGCAGAGTTCAATTTCCAAGATAAACCATCATAAAAAATAGTACGCAGTTGCGTCTCGCTAAAACCGTGATGGAGGCAGTCTCGGCGGTAGGAACATAACCTCTCCCACGCCTCACAAAAGGACTCTCCTGAGTGCTGAGAATAGTTGGAAATCTTGGCCTTCAAAGCTACATTCTTAGCTTTGGTGTAGTACTTGTCGATGAAGGCATTCCGCACTACTTCTCAACCAACTACACTGCCTGGTGGGAGTGACTTGAGCCATGAAAGAGCCTTTCCAAAAGTGACAACTCGAAGAGTTTGCAGCGGACATAATTGGTTGTACACCATTGGCCTTAGTGAGGTTGGTGATTTGCTCGATACGCTCAATGTGCTCCATGGGATTCTCATTTGAAAGACCGCATAATGGCTTCTGTTCCGCTAGCTGAATGAGCTAGCCCTTGATGCCATAGTCCTGCCTTGCCATTGGTGGGGAACAATTGCATAGCGGTTCCTGTAGAATATATGGGGCTTGTCAGCGCCGCTAAGAGTTAGCTGTAGACGGTGGCGGGCCTGCTCTTGGAGAGCCTCCACTTGCAAACGCATTGCCGTCAGTTGCTCTTGAAGAGCTGCAGCGTCGAGATTGTCAGCCACTGTGACAGGATTCAACCGGCTTCTCCTGTTGACTCTTTCTATTCTCGCAAGCTCGTCATTGGACATGATTACAAGGTCCGGTGCTGAATGTCGGCTTCTGGTCATGCACCTGCAAGATCAGCGAGGAAACAAAAACAAGAAAAAGCTAGTAAATGATTTAGACTTAATATAAATTTTTCAGTAACAGGTAAAATGGTGGGACTTGGCAACGGCGCCACTTAATAAGTCGTCTATTTTAGTTAATAAGACCTTGACAACTACAATGAATCAATGCAGTAGTAAGGATCGAATCCACAAATCCCAGCAGTTACACTGTAACCTATTAATTTAATTAATTAAGCTAAACAGAATATTCAAGAGGTTTTGGTTTTTTTTTTCTCTAATTTTCCTATGGGTTTTAAATTCTATAATAATAAAATGCTAGACCTAGGGATGATTAATGGATTGTCTAAAACTAAACTGGATGTTTATTCAGGTTCTAATTCTACTCAATTCTAACTCAAATATAATTATAGATTGGTCCACTTTCGTGGTACCAATTACTTCTCTTGACTACTTAAATGCCTAAACTTTCATTTGGATTTAAACTAGCTAGAGAGCTTTACTATAGCAGAATTGATTTGTTCACAACTTGCCTTAGCATCAAATTTTGTTGGCTAAGGAAAATCTGCTCTCCTAATAAGGTTTCAGGAATTCTACTACACTTTCGTTTAATAGGAAATTCTAAGAACAGAAACTAGGTGATCAATTCTAGTTTAGGCTTTAAGGTTTTATTAGGAGAGAATTCTTCTACGAATCTACCTATTTACATCCAATTACTAACTTAACAATCCATGAACTTATCTAACAACCTAACTACTCATACATGACTAAACTAACAAGAAAACAAGATATAAAGAAGAACATAATCAATAACATAAAAATACTTAATAATATTTTATTAATAATAAAAATAATGAAAGAACAAGGTTCAAGAAAACTTCTCAATAGTTGTAAATACAAGGAATGAAAGGAGGTGAATAGCCTCCAAGAAATCTCCAAGAGAAACTCACAAAATCTCAAGAACAATGAAACAAAAGTGTTTAGATCTAAAAGAGATGAATAAAAATCAGCTTCAACTGTTGTAGAGGCTCAGAAATGGCTTTATAGTGAAGGTTTTTCGTGCAGCATCCACCAAAATAAGGTAAAATTTTGTCAATCTGATGACTGACAAGTTTCTAAAAATGGCACTCGGCAGACCACGGATCGATCGATCCAAAGGTGGATTGATCGATCCGTGTGTAGCAACTTGGCTCCGTCTCGTGTAGGTCGATCTGCAAATGTCCCGCAAACTTCTTGGTTAATCATGGATCGATCGATTCATATATGGATTGATAAATCCATCCTAAATTCAGTTTTTCTTCACAATTTAGCTCATAACTTCATCTTGAAGCTCAAATCCATACCCCAACGTGTTTGTACCTGTTAAGACTCTAAAATGGCACTAGAAGAAAACAGTTGAAAACAAAAGTTATAAAGAGTTAAATATATCACCCACACACGTCATAGCCTGCGTAGGAGTTCCTCCACCACTCCAGCCCGCGTGGGAATCACACACATCCCGTGGGCCATACCCTCATGAACTTGGCATGCGCCTTCAAGGGAGAACACTCCCGCACGACCCATAGAGCAAGCTGGCATGCGGCTTGTGTTTGGATAACATGCGGGTCCATTTAAGCAAGTTGGGTCGCACCTAGTTTTGTACCATGATCCATGAGCTGCTTTTCATTCCCACCGAAGCTTGTTGAACCCACATTTCTTTCAATACGACCTTTGCAATGTTCCTTCTTAGCCATGGCTCGCTTCTTCTTCAACACCCAATCTCTAAGGTATATACCATCATTTTCTTCCTCCATCTTTCAATTTTAATTTTGCTTAAGTTTAAGAAGAGGAAAAGATGAAGAATTGTGAGAAAGGAAGGAGTTTACAACGATGGAGAAAGAATGAGTGGATGGTGAAGAAACAGATAGTGAAAAAAGATGGGGAAAAGATAAAGATAGTAAATAGTGTTTCCATATTATTATATTATTATAACAATGAACTACGAAGATTTTAAGCTCAGGAAGATTTAACTGTAAAAATGCAAGAATTCTCAACGATTCATCCAAACACTGCTATTTTTTCCAAGATTCTACCAAGAACAAGGTCTGAAACCCCAAAATTACTAAGCAAGAACGACCAAGAACACAAAAAAAAAAAAGATAGAGAACAAAGAGTTACTTGAAAAACTCAGTAAAGTTTTGGGGAATTTTGGGGAACTTCGGGAATATTTGCCTTGAACAAAAATGGAAAAGGATTCTTATTCAAATAGGAATTTTTTGTGGGAAAATTTCAACATTCGTCTCGGTTAGCGCACCAAGACAACATCTTCATTTGCATATACAAAATCTTAGAGCAGCTTCAATGCACATATTTATGTGTGTCTTCCCCATTTAAAGAATTAGCAAAAAGAAAAAAGAAGATATTATTGGTTCTGTAGATGAATTCGTGTCTCTACACGGACACATAAGGGCATCTCCATTGCACATATTGAGGAAGATGTCTTAACAAATCATTAAAAAAGAAATATTAGTATTATATGATAATTTTCTTGGAGATTGTGAGACAATGTGTCTAAAATGTCTTCCTTAAGACATTTTTATTGGGTTTGTTATTCTCTTCAAGACATTTATAATATAATATTAGAATTTTATAATAAAATTTATGTTAAGACAATTATAGAAGTTGTGCATTGGAGATGGTCTAAGACACCTAAAAACAGAGAGAAGACACCCACGTGTCGTGATTTAATTGGATTGCTTAAGAAACAAAATTGTTTTTGCCTTTTCTCGATGAAGAGAACAAAGATCTTTATTCTCATCTCTATTCTTTTCGCCGAACATCAATGATCTCTTATTGTTCCTCCAAATTCACTCTCGATTTGTATGTGTTAGTTCTTTGGTTTTGTCCGAGTTTCTCTCTGTTGCTTATAGCCTATTTTAAGCCAGTTTCGTTTTTCATTCAATAAGAAAAAGAGAAATATTCTCAGAAAGCCCGCAACTCTGTTTTAACAGGTTTTGCGATCTGATTGCTTTTTGGTGTTGCAGTTACCAAAATGAGGTGGTAGTGAGTGTTGGAACGACAGTGAGAGCGAGAGTTGTTGTCAAGGTCCATGAGCAATGACTCATGGGATGATTCATCTTGTTAACAATACTCTGCCTCAAACAGGTGTGTTTGGGTTTTAGCGTGTGTATATTTATGTAAATTTAAGGCTTTTTAAAAAATTGTTTGATGATCTGTAATACTCTCTCTTGCAGCTGCTTTAATGGACTTCATTTACGAAACTTACAAAGACGAAGATGGATTTGTTACATGTGCTATAACAATGAGAAAACGTTTGGTTGAAATCAAACTTTGTTGGTACGTTATGCTTTCGTCATAAGCTGTTTAGCTACATTGAAAGACATAAATACTTGTAAGGTTATGTGATTGGCTTTTTCTTAAACCCAGAAAATCCTTGGGTTTTATAATTGTGTAGGTTATTGTTCCTGAATTTGTCTTTATTGGTATTTGATGGGTGATGATCAAAATATTGGATAGTAGTTTACAGCTAGGTAGCAAAGAAAATTATTAAGGATGTGAGCAATACCGTATAAGTCAATTTGGAACACAAAAGCTTTTGTGATCATAAATTTGACAAATTTGTGGATTCTTAAGACACCTACATGTAAAGAAACACCATTGGAAGGCCAAAAAACTAATAAAAAATTAGTGTGATATTTAGATTAAATTAATATTAAATTTATTATTAATTTACATTTAAAAACACCACAGTCGTTACAACTATTGAATGGTCTAAGCATGTTCTACTTTTGGGATAACAATCCATAAAATAAATAATCTTTTATTTTTCATGCTTATTCCCATAAGAATGAATATTAAGATTTCCGTTTTGAACATACATGAATACATAATTGACTAAGCATTAGCAATGATCATGTTTCAAAATTTACAACAAGAAAGCTTTATGGACTTCTTTTCTTACTAAAAATTGAGACCCAACAAAAAGTAGACGGTAATTTTGAAATTTGAATTTCTCCCTTAATTTAAGAAAAAATATTTGTTTTTTAAAAGGCGAAGTTCCAAGAAACATATAATATATCTTTCTTGCAAATCCTTCCATCTCTTCCAGAGACATTGGTCGTAGAGACCTACGCAACACTTTCCGGTCCAATTATCGTTTCCCCATGAACACATTCCTTCTTCTCTAAGAAACTTCGTCGCTCTTTTCCAAACTCTCTTTCTATAAATCTCTTTGTTTCTCTTCATTCTCTTTTGGTTAATTTTATTTCTAAATCCCACGGGTATCAATTCGCTTTATGTTATGGTTCTAGTTATGGATGGTGAAGAGAGTAATAACGTGGAAAGATACGACGAGGTCGTTTTGCCAGGGTTTAGGTTTCATCCCACTGATGAAGAACTGGTAAGTTTCTATCTGAGGCGGAAGGTCCAACAAGAATCTCTTCCTTTTGAACTCATCAAGAAAGTCGACATTTACAAATACGATCCATGGGACCTTCCAAGTAAGCCACATCAAATAAACCCTGAAAATCTCTGATTTATGCTTTCATCTATCCATATTTTCTTTATTTTGCACTTTCTTGATTCAATGTTTTAAAAGAGCTTGCGACAATGGGGGAGAAAGAGTGGTATTTCTATTGTCCAAGAGACAGAAAATACCGGAACAGTACGAGGCCTAACCGAGTGACTGGAGGTGGGTTTTGGAAAGCGACAGGAACAGACCGACCTATATACTCATTCGATTCATCTCGATGCATTGGTTTGAAGAAGTCGCTTGTGTTCTACCGTGGCCGAGCAGCTAAAGGAGTCAAAACCGACTGGATGATGCACGAATTCCGTCTCCCTTCTCCCTCCGACTCTCATCCCAGCTATAATAACAAGAGACAACTACTTAACAACAACAATAAAGAGATTCCTTCAGATGTAAGTACACGCAAGAAAACTTCATTTTCTTTTTTAGTGTCTTAAATCACCTCTTAGTACCAAAATCGAGTTTGTGGTTCGTCTTTTGTTAGGATGCTTGGGCGATATGTAGAATATTCAAGAAGACAAATTCAGTATCATCACAAAGATCAGTCCCACAATCCTGGACTGCCCAGACCAACCAATACAACTCACAGTTACAAACTGCCACTCTCTTAGCTTCATCAGATGTTCTCAGCCATATAGTGACAAGACAAAACCTTATACCTACTTTACTCGGTGAATCCACAAGCTTCACAGAATCAGCCGCTGCTTATTTTGCATCTCCGATGCTAGGAGTTCCGTACAATGCGACCAGAAACAATGGAACAGGGGATGCTCTGTTTCCGAGAAACAGTGAAATAGGGGATGCTCTGTTTCTGAGCAGCACTGAGAATAACTACTTCAATAACTTGACTGGAGCGTTGACTCATGAGCTTCCAAATATAAGATCAATGGTGGAGTCGGGTTTTGAGACGACGGCTAGTGATATGTCAGGGACTTCGTATTCGACTAACAATTAAGATTAACACTTGAAGTAGTGCGTAATCTATCGCTAATATGTGTGTTTCATTAATGTTGCTTTGCTTTTCGGTTTCTTGGAGACTGAAAAGAAAAAACTAAGCCTTGCATGCTTTGAATAGCTTTCGTCTGTTTCAAGTAACCGAACCTCGGACGATGTAACTTTTGCTTAGTTTTAACTTTTATAAGAAAATTATAACAATTTTTTACGTAGCAATAGCTTATTATTTTTAGGCGATTTCTCAAAATAACCATAAGAAAACAGTAATTATAAATCTAGCAGAACTACGTAAATCTCTAATACACTATATATTATTGCTTGTTAATCCGCTTTTATTCCTCTAACACATCTCTCTCTCTTACTCGGACTGATCACTCTTCTTACAACATATTCATATACATAATTACATGGGAAAATTGCAAAAAAAATCTCCTAGGTGTCAGTCATTAACACTTTAAACCTCTAGACCTTTTCACTTACACTAAAAACGATCAAGGTGATAAATTCATTTGATCACTTACACTTAATAAGTTGTACTTTTTACTAATTAAAACCTCGACAACTACAATGTATCGATGCAGTAGTTAATGATCGAATCCACAAGTTCCAGCTTCTACACTGTGTCTTATTAAACTATCTTATTAAGCTTAACTGAATATAATTGGATTTTTGTTGTATTACTAAATTACTACTTGTTTAAATTCAATGGGGATAAAAATGCTAGACTTAGAGGACATTAATGGCAGAAAAAGGAATTAACTGGATGACTATTCAGGTTCTAAACAACATAAACTTCAACTTAAATAGAATTCTAAATTGGTCCACTTTCGTGGTACCATTTACTTCTCTTAGCAAAGTAAACACCTAAACTCTCATTTGGGTTTAACTAAGCTAGAGAGCATTTCTAGCACTGGTTTAATATGTTCACAAAATGCATTAGCATCAACTTTCGTTGGCTAAAGATATTTTGCTCTCCTAAATGGGCTGTCAAGAAACCTATTATACTTTCGTTTAATAGGAGGTCCTATGATCATAAACTAGGAGATCAAACTAGTCTAAGCCTTANAACTTAAAAACTGAATAATACTCAATATAAAAACAAAAATTAAGAACTACATGGGTTTAAACACACTTCTCAGCAGTATCAAAGGATGAGATGACAAGACGATGCAAGCCCTCCAAGAATTCTCAAGAACAATGAAGCAAAATGATGAAAAACAATGAAGGAACAATGTTTTGGATCTAAAAGTGAAAGGAAAAACTTGTTCTAAGGTTTCTGGGGCTCATACCCTTTATATAGGGGAGCAAAAACGTGTGTAATATTTACAAATAAGGTAAGGATTGATCTGATTTGAGTTTCCAAAAACGGCGTACGCAGGTGATGGATCGATCGATCCATGCATG